>JAVSBS010027654.1:36870-51256 GCA_033124195.1 Coracias cyanogaster
TGTCCCTGCCATGGCAGGGGGGTTGGAACTAGATGATCTTTAAGGTCCCTTCCAACCCAAACCATTCTGTGATTCTACACATATCTCTATCTTTGCAGGAATGCCCACCTTCACCCTAGCTTTGAAACGGCACACATGGCATATACTGTAAGGGAGCCCATGCCCACTCTCTTTAAAGCTTCATTGTTTCATTGTTTTGGAGGAAATGGCCCAGTGGTGGTTATGCTTTTGTTTGCTGAACATTTCCTCCAGAAGGGATGATGGCATAAGAAGCCCTGATTGTACTAATCCATTAGCCCTTACCCATTTTTTTTTTTCTGGCAGCCTATTTTTGCTGTGGATTCTTTTCCTTGGCATAAGGGATTCTTACACCAACAAGACCAAGGTGTCAGGACAACCAGATGAGGGGAAGCAAGCTAGCACAGCATGGGCACAAAAAGCACTTCTGAACCACTATTTACACCTCTTTTTACACCCTTTTCAGCATAAATTCTCACTCTCCACCTCACTCGTATTGCAAGAAACACCAAGGCTATGCCTGTTCCTGCAAGACAGAAATTAGGTAGAACAGTCTCCCAAGGTGGGGACATGAGCTACTGTGCAAGTTTCAATCATCTGAGCCACAAATCTGCTGAAGCACTTAGAATATACAGGTGGAAAAACCAGTAAAATGCAGTGGTTTCAGAGCCTGCAAGAGGATAAACAACTTGTGACAAGTTTTTCAAGTGTTTGAGTTTAAGGTTAGAGTCCTTTTTGATCTGTTTGTTTTTAAAGAATTAACGCTGGCCATTTGGAAATAATTCAAGTATTCACCTCCACCTCACTGACCTCTTTCCTCCACAAGTGTTTGTTACATTAACTTGAAAATATACAGACAGTGAAATTCTATCATCAGGTCTTTGCATATACATCCAGAAAAATCACACAGCTGAGCACGCTGCCAGACAGAAGTATTGAGTGTTGCCACTTGTGGAAAAGTGCTTAAATTGAGATCCACGTGCCTATAGCAGTTCAGATTCAGCTCACTTAAACACTCAGATTTAAAAGTATGCTTTTCATAATGACCAGTTTCCACTTATTTTGAAATATCAAAAGATAATTTAGATACATAATAAGCTATTGCAAAGATCAATCTGCCCCTATTTCATTGATTTGGTGGAATAGTCCATTATTTCCGATTTAAATATGACAGAGAATGAAGCCATACAAACATGTGCATACAAATACATGTACCTATGCAGAATTCATTTGGCAGTACACAGGCCTGTGGGCATTTTGGGGACATCCAACAATTCTAAGTGAACTGCAACTGAGCTTTACATCTAAGCTGGATGCCTAAGATTAAAAATACATAATGTAACAAATGGTAACTGCTAATTGGGTTCTCAAATGTCTATTAAATCAGCTTCCAGTTCCTTAGGAACACAATAAAAAACAACAGTAACAGTATTGAATCTGGTTTTATGGCTTTTATAAAGCTTTTTCTATAACCATTATCTGCCAATAATACCTATTATTTCTGTCCACTTCTTCCAAAGGCAAGCAAGACTTGCTCTTAGACAACAGGATCCAAGGCAAAAGTACAAACGTGACTTTCATCTTCCAGGAGGTATCAGACACTCAGCATCTCCTTCCCACAGCTGTCTCTGAAATTGCCCAGATGCTCTACCCAGCACTGCAGCAGCCACAAGACTGGGTGCCCTTCCCAGCTGGGCTGCTGAAAGGTGGTCAATGAACACCTTCTTGCTGAGGAAGGACTGAACACAGACACGTACTTCCTCCCTGCCAGCTACCAAGAGAAGAAAAATAACCAAGAATCATTGAAAAGTTAGAGGTGGAACAAAATTTAGGTGTCGGTCTCTTCTCCTAAGGAACAAGCGATATGACAAGAGGGAACAGCCTCAAAGTTGCACCAGCAAAGGTTTAGATGGACATTAGGAAAAACTTCTTCACTTGAAGAGTTGTCAAGGCCTGGCCCAGGCTGCCCAGGGCAGTGGTGGAGTCCCCATCCCTGGATGTGTTTAAAAGCCATGGATATGTGGTGCTGAGCGACATAGTTTAGTGGTGTCCTGGCAGTGCTGGTTTAATCGATGATCTTAAAGATCTCTTCCAACCAAAATTATTCTATGAGTCTACAAATATTGAGAAAATTTGAGCCAAAGAGATCCTCTTCCAAAGCCTGTGGGCCACAGACAAGATTGCAACCCCACTGTCCTTTTAATGGAAAAATGTGTTATCCACAGGACTCATAACATGCTCCGAAGGTGCCCAATGGAAAGGTCATATTTCCCTTTGCACCAGCCTGCCCTGGCTTTGTATTTCGCATTTTTGACAGAGCTATCACAACCTGCCCAGATTTTTGGCACTATCTCTTTCTTTAACACAAAAAAGCAAACAGGCTGCAGGTGAAACAGCACAATCTGGTCTCTGCCAAAGGTCACAGCAAAATGCTTCATGTCAGGAAAGTGGCAGCATACACTAACCGCATAACGGAGCACAGACAGCAATGCAGCTTTCTCCACCAAGCTGTCACACTAGTCTTGCTTTATGTACGGCAGACAAGACAAACCAGAGATCACAGGTACTACATGGGCACAGTAGCTCTCGCTACCTCAATTCAGCAGTGTAAGTGTTCAGATGACTTATCAAGGATCTCCTCTGAAAGATCACATTTCTTGACAGCCAAATAATGCAAAGTTATACCCAGCAACACAATTGGTGCCAGAACATAACCTAGTCCTCAAGATGATGTGGTGAACAATCATGTCCAAGAAAAATTCCACATTAGAAAAACAGTATGTGAAAATAACTTTCAGGAGAGCTGAACCAGCATGCTTCCAGCCAGGGTGGCAATTCCCCGTGTAATTTAGAGTCCTGGTGTGGTACAAAACCAGGCCCCATTAAACCATGAAAGTGGCCCCCTGATGACATGAGAGAATGCTATTCATTACTCTGATAT
The DNA here is from genome assembly GCA_033124195.1 of Coracias cyanogaster. Lineage (NCBI taxonomy): Eukaryota > Metazoa > Chordata > Aves > Coraciiformes > Coraciidae > Coracias > Coracias cyanogaster. Next base: position 39,830 of record JAVSBS010027654.1, read on the forward strand.
CGCAAACTAATGAGAATTCATTAAATGCAAAATGCAATGCAGGTTGCTGAGACTTTTCCAGAAGACCAGCGCAGGTGTGACTAACTCAAGAGCATATTTAATCTTTAATTGATCAGTTTGCAGTATATGCAGGATTACCTTGTGATATGCTCATCATGGAAATGCTCCACGAGCACAGCAGGTCAGGAGATCGTGCCTTGCCTACCTCGAGTTTTGCTTAAGTTTCATTAACCAGTCAGAGGGTCTGAAGTAAATCCATACACGACGAGTTCCAATGTTATTTTTTTTCATTTATTTTCCTGTTCCTGCAGTTGCGCAAGTCCTTACACTCTCCTAATTAAGCAGTTCTGCCACTGCCCCCTGCCATGAGTGGTGAGTACAGGAAAACCACAACAATCTAATAACACTTCAAATACTTTAGTCACTTGATACCTGTCAGGCAGTTAATTATACGAATGAATTTATTGTCTCCTGTTAAAAGATGACTGAATGCAGGACACTTTGCTTACTCTTGGTGGTTTTATGAATATTGTCAAAGAAAATGATTAATAGGCAGCTGTTGTGTGGAGAACAGGAAAAATATATCAAGAATTAGAAATTACACTTGTATAGAAAAATGAATTCCTATTAGGAAAGGAATAAAACCTTTACTGGGTATTGAAGCAGAAGTCTTTTTCATTAAAATCATTTCACATACTGTGCTTTTCATACTATGATCAATTCACACTATCCATTGATGCTAATCACATGATTCAATAGTACTGAATTGATCGGTACTCACCAATTACTAAAATGTCACCTGACTCCTTCCGGAAAATGCGTGATCTTGTCAAAACCAGATAAGCTCAGAGCTTTCTTTCTCTCTGCTTAATTTGTTTTACAGTCCACTAGAAGATAATTCTGTTCAAACTGAAGGGCAAGTAATGCTTCCGTACAATTTGAGTTTTGTCTGCATGTTCAGAGCAGAAAGACCCAAGCTGAAAGGCTGCTTCAGGAGTTCTTAAAGTATAAAAAACATAAACCAAGCAACAACAGGAGCAGTATCCTTTCAAAACAAATCCTAAATGCCAGTTTCTAGGTAGGTCTGAGAAGACACAAAGCAACAGGACTAGGAGCAGTAGTAGGATAAACCTTGAACAGTAGCCCTGTTCTAAAAATTGCCATATACATTTGGACCATATGCATCACCTACAGCAAGTGTTCAAATACAAAAACATACCTTGAATAAAATTGAGCTCCTCCATCACTAGACAAACAATTTCACCAGCTCAGAGATCCATGGTTCTGCATCAACAAAGCTCTTTTGGAAGGTCAGTGTAAATAAATAATAAAACAGTCTGTTAACTTCTCTAGGCTGCCTTGGATTAGGTTTCAGACTTCTAGGGTTTCCATGCATGCCATTATACCCCGTGTCATGAAAGGCCAGAGCTTCGGCATCGTTTAAACCCAGGGCTGCTCTTAGCCCAAACTAAAGGTTTGAGCTAAACATTGATGCAAAGACATGAAAACTCAGAAGATGGCTAGAAGTTGATTCCATTTTTAGTTAATTAGCTAAGCTGGCTTCAGGTCCTTTTATACCAGAACAGCTCAATAGACTCAGCCTGAAAATAAAAGAAAAAACTTTCAGAATAAAACTGATGTGGGCAGTGACTAAAAAAAAAAGCAAACCCTTCAGATCTCACACCAGTGCACCACTTCCGTATCCTGCAATTATTTGACCCTCCTTAAAAAAAACACACAGTCTGTAAGTTCATAAGGTACCTTGACGTTTTGTACAAGAAAACACCCAAACCAGTAGCATGGCTGCTGGGCTGAGAGTTTATCCTGCCAAGGCAGCTGATCCTCACCTATGGGTTTTCTATGTGGAGAAAGGTTTAATTATGTGCAAATATTGCAACTTTTGTGGTTGGAATTTTTTACACTCAAGCTCAAACCTAAACCTCACTCTAGACTAAACTCAAACTTCAGATTAAGCTGAAGTCACCCACTGTCTCTAGCGGTCCCTGCTTATACATTTTTAGCAATAGTATGGCAAGTGATGCACAAAGACAAGGAGAGCATAGTGCAAGACCAAAAAAGCACATAAAAATACTAAGTAGGAGCATTTTAATGAGTGTCCATAGCAAGAAAAAAAAAAGCAAAAGGAGCTGATGAGGTTCTGGTCCCCTGCTCTAACAGATCTGTGACCTGTTTAAGCTCACTGTGCCCATCCTAAACTTAAATCACAATTCACTACATCAATCAGATCGAAATAATCCAGCTGTGTAAACATAGACATGTCCTAGTTGAACAGAAGCAACATTTAAAGACAGTTAAGTGAGTTTAAAGTGTCAATCCAAAACAAACTGAAAGCAATGTGTAATTCACCCCTTGAATTAGTCTGTAGAGCAATTGAGCTCAGAAGAATTAGTGCAGTAACACTGTAGATTTCCTCTGCAGATTCCTATTCATAGACCAAAGACAGCAGGAGAAACACAGTACACCCTACCCAAATACTGTATTTTAGCATGCAAAATGCCCAGGACACATTCACACACTTCTAACACAGAAATCTAAAGATACCAACTTCATCCTAACCTTACAATGACTTGTTCAACTGGCATCAAGAGCTTATTAAAAATTCATAAAGTGCTGCATGGCTATTGGCACTGTCATGCTGAAAAGATCTTTTAACCCAAAGGAAGGTTTGCACCAGGGTAATTACAGTTGTACTATATGAAAAAAACGAGACTAATGACTATTGAAAGCCATGCGCTATAAGGAGATTAAAGCTTCCAGACTACTAATGATGACTTGCATTCACTTTTGTCTTGTAGCTTCTCAAGTGCAGCATTTTGCAGATGATGAGGAAAAACTCACACAGAGGCTGAACAAAAAAAAAAAAAAATGCAGTCTCAAGATACAGGAGTCAATATGGAAATTTTATGCTTGTTTTTGTTTGTTTGTTTTTTTTTTTTTAAATCTTAGAAGTGAATTTTTAGTAATTAATTTTAGTGTTTGAGCCATGAAATAGCTATAGCAAAATCACTTTGGTAATCTCTGATTTTAAGGAAAGGGGCTAACTCTAATGCTTGCTCCTGGAACCATACATAAGAGATATTCTCCTTTTCTGAGATACGTTTCGCAAACGTTAACCCTGCGGCTATCAGGAGGAACATCTGAGGTGGGTATTCTAGTTTCTGTTTCAGATGAAAACTGAAATGCGTAAATTAAATACTTGATTATATACTGCATTTACATTGGTTATATGTGATGGCTAAATAGCCCTAAGAAGAGAATGCTGCTGCTGTTTGCCAGTGAACTACAGAACAAACTATCTCTTGGCTTGGCGCTCAGTCCTGTCACTTCAGCCCATGGTATCTTCCATAAGGTAAGGTCACACCAACAGTGCGAGCACTGTCCTCTCCTGCACAGAGCTGCAGCAACACATGGAGCTACACCACCACTGAACAAACCTGTGGACTAGCATATTCATTGTACTATTCCTTTACTATTCCTTTATTCCTTGACCAGTTTAATGCATTAGTATATAGTGTACTTTGAGCTTTCCCAATGCAGTGTGCTCAGAATATTTATGAATAAGTTCCTACACAAGATACACCAAAGATACTTTATGAGCTCCAAACTTCCACAACTGCCCCTCCCCTACACAGCTACAGTAGCTCGAGCTGCCCAAAATGCAACTGAAGCCCAGCTGAGACCCTTTCATTTGTCAGGGTGTTATTCTTCTGTGATGAAAATGCAGCACTGTTCTGTCAGTCTTCAGAAAAAAAACCAAAGCAGACAACCAAAAATAAAGTCTGACTGAACCAAGATGGAAAATGTTTGTAGCAGAAGGAAAATAAGTGAAGAAACTCCATGACAACTCATACTGAGGACTAATTCTTACTTTTTTCCAGATGTGTAGAGCACTAAGAACTAACTATTGACTGTTTTCCTCCATTACTTGGAAACGGAACTTTAAGATGCAAGCTGAAAACTATGTGTTACATTGCTATAAACCCTTTAATTTATTCTCCATGGGCTGTGGATCTGCTGATTCAGATGGCTCCAGTCTGCTCCTCTAACCACTAATCCCAACCACACAGGCTGGCTGGCATATAGCAGATTACTGAGGGACCGCGTAATTCCGCAGGCATCTGATGTGCTCCCCATCTTTATACAACACGCTCCTCTCTTTTAATATTGACATGACCCTAAAAATGTAATAGCTAATCCGAATATGTTGACAAACAATTTCCTAATTAGGTATTTGTCTACCCCCAACCTAAGGCGGGTTACTAAAATGTAACTTTAACAGAAGTAAGTGATTACTGATGCTTTAAAACCAGTTCTGCTTTCGCGCTTTGCCAACTCTCTGTTTTTAAGCAACACTTATTTTGAGAGAGTTGGGGTTGTTCAGCCTGGAGAAGAAAAGCCTCTGGGGACAACTCATTGCAGCCTTCCAGTATTTGAAGGGGGCCTACAAGAAAACCGGGGAGGGACTTTTTACAAGGGCTTGTGGTAGCAGGACAAAAAGTAACAGTTTTAAACTGGAAGAGGGGAGATTTAGATGAGATGTAAGGAAGAAGCTCTTCACTCTGCGGGTGGTGAGACACTGGAACAGGTTACCCAGGGAGGCTGTGGATGCTCCATCCCTGGATGAGTTCAAGACCAGGTTGGACTGAGCAAAGACCAGGGATCTTTGAGCAACCTGGTCTAGTGAGAGGTGTCTCTGCCCATGGCAGAGGGCTTGGAACTAGATAATCTTGAAGGTCCCTTCCAACCCAAATAATTCTATGATAAATCCCTTCATCTTTATAATTTTTTCAATTTTGCTCTAGGGGTGGGAAGAAATAAAAAAAGACATAATCTAGACAGCGCAGTGTATTTCCACATTACACCATCCTGCTCTCTCCTAAGCTTATTCCAGCATTATCTAAATCTCCCCTATGCAAAAATTCAAACCACTGCTTTATATTACACATGTATTTCACATTGCTAGCAGGCATGACACTATGATTTTAAGGTTTAGTCATGTAAACCTGAACACACGTACATGGATGTAGACAATCTCTCTGCCCCCAAGCCACACAGTCCAATTAAAATACGCAACAAAGACTCAGTCAAATATTTTTTTTAAAGCTGTTGGAGTCCAACAGAAACAAGACCAACCCTAAAACCCAGTTAATGATAACGTTCCTTTTGGAGTGGGACTGTTTTCTCAGCAAGGCATAAAACCCCTCATTCAGGCCCTGCGCATACATTAGGAGCTGCAGCACAACTGGTCCAGTGTAGTCAGGGCAATACAGTGCTGTTCAGCGCAGCAGCACCAAGGGTGTGTAGAAATGCTTTTACCATGGCAGCTTACACACGGAGGGAAAAAAAAAAACACCCTTATTCTGGTGGTATAAAACACATTGAGGCTGGCTGAAGTCTCCAGCTGGGGTTACATGAGCTTCTCAGGCTGCTAGGGAGAGGAGGCGGCGGACAGGGAGAAAACTGGTATAGCCTCGTACTTCATAGATAAGAACACAAGACAGAATGCTTACTGAAGCCTTCCAAAGCACAAGGAGAGTTTCAGGATTTCTGAAGGATATCAGAAAAGCAAATTAAGGTGGTAGAGATCTTTTCCCACTAAGAGAAAATTTTTTTTTTGTGCTCCCAAACTGATTGGTGTCACTGCCAAAGAAAATAGGATCTGTTTAAGACAACCCAAACCATTAACTGAACATACTCATAGTGCAGTAACAAAGAGGAATGTTACTTTGCATTATGCTGAAAGAGCCAGCAAGCTACTCTTTAAATAAGCCCTGCTGTAAGCAATTAAGCTAATATTCAACCTACATATTCTGAACAGTAGTAAGGTCACTGATAAAAGAAAGCAGTGGCTGTTTTCAGGCGTGCACAACTTGCATGTTAAACTTCTGAAAAATCACCACACCCAAGTGCTCCGAGGAACCTTTGAAGCTTAGGCTTAGTAGGAACACACACCTTTATGACTTTGGAGTTTTGCACAGGACTTTTTGCAGATATTTCCAGCAGTACTAAGGTCATGATGAACATCTGTGCTGTAAAGACTGTTTCTTGGGATTTAAGCACTGATCCTGTTTGTTTGAGGCTTTTCCTCCGCTTCTGGTTCTAAACCCAGACCATAAATAAAATGACTTTTATCTTAACTGAATCCTCTCCCAGGGATTATTTCCAGTTTCTATTATATTGACTCACTGTCTGCTGGGAACTGAGGGACTTCTTAGCTTTTTTTTTTGTATCCTGATGATAAAAAGCTCTCAGTCTCATTCCGGTTGGAATGAAAGTTCATGCAGGAATCCAGGCTCTCTAAACGATTTCCTCAGCACAGAATAATTATGCTGCATGAAATGCAGTAATTACTTAGATTATATGATTTCTCAAGGGAAGTTTTCATGACAAAAACGTACCGCTCAAATCATATAACTGTGTAACACAAAGGAACCATAGCATGAAAACAGCCAGCTATTTTTAAATATATAACATCGCTGTGAGAACGCACAATCACCCTATGTCTCGCTTAATAGCTCCATTCCTGGAATAAACTCTACTGGAATCCACAGCAACTGCGCCTGGCAGGGAGCAGGCAGCGTGTCAAATACGAACCACTCCAGGAATGTGCCCAGTGATGCACAGCAGCCACAGCTCCTCAGCCCATTTCAGCCGGCTGCAATCTCACATCACGCACCCAGGTAATGCTGCAGCACCACACCAGCTGAGAGACATTGGAAACCTCAGAGCTTTATTCTGCCATAAAAGCCACTTTCGCCCCCACCTTTTCTCTGAGGCAAATGATGCTTGTGGTGTGCAAAGCACACATGCTGCATCTCTGGATTTGTCTGAGGCAATAAAGAAGATTATGACAGGCAAGTATTTGTGAAAATAAGGCTTCTTTCACATTCCAACTCTTGCCTGCTTGTGAATGAGACAGAGTATTCCCAAGACTCTGAAATAATGAAAACTCCACTTTCCTTGAAGGTTTTTTTGTAACAAGCCTGTATTTTTCTTTTCACAGCTTTGGTATAAGGACAAGTAAGAATCCAGCCTAATAATCATCTCAGACTGCTTCGAGTTAACTATGCAGGATGAAAGAATGCAAGTAGCAGGACAGACAATCTTTACTGCATGCAGCTTTCAGACTTACCACAGAAGGTTTGGTATATTCTTGCCGTACCTGATTGTCCTGACAGAAATGCAGTATTTCCACATCAGATTCCACATTGCACTGCCATCTCCCTTCATGACCTTCTCCAAAGCGTTTGCAAAGTGAAAAAGACTCCAAGTAACTCAAGGAATAAGCAAGTTTAGCAGCACACGACACAGTTAGTCCAAGGTTCACGCAGCAGCCAAGCACTGATTCATGATTTCCAAGTGATTCCTCCGACCTCCACTCACATGAACTCAGAGAGAAGCCAGCTTTCTCATCTGAAGTCTCAGGTTACCTCTTCATGATTTACAAGATTCGTTGTTTACATTATTTGCAATCCAGAAGAGATTATTAAAGGCTGCTCAGAAAGCTACATATAATACCGCTCCAACTTGTCAAATAAGAAAAACCCACCTATGCAGCACCTGCAAAAAGTTACTCTCCTTTGTTTCACTTAAAAAAAAAAAACCACCAAAAAAAACCCCCAAACAGCCCAGTAACACAGCTCTAGAAAATCACTTATGAGAACTGTGACTGCTTACCAAATACACACTAAATCAAATGGTTTAGGTTGAATAAACTCTCAACTGTTTGAAAAATTTCTTGTATACTGTAGAAAACTTTTTTGTGCCAAAAGTAATGAGTCATTTTCCAAAGCTGCATTTGAACACACACAAAGTTATGACTTTCAATAGTATCAGCTATGACACTTAGCCTATAAATTATGCCAAAAATAAGATGACAAGATCAGATTAAAAAAAATAAATGCCAAAACCCCAAACCAAACCCCAACTTATTCATTATCCATATAGAATTATCTTGCTATGCTGAGTAAGTTTAAACACACAACTTTTATTGCAAAAGCTTGAATAGAATTTAAGCCTCAACGTACATTCACATGGAGTCAACCTTAGAGAAAAGCATTATTGTTGTAATTATTGTTTATCTTTTTAACTGAAGGACAAGCCTTTTAAATTCTGCCCTGGTTTCTCCAAGACCACCCTGAAAGTTAGTGGTGTTGTTATGACAGATTAAAACTCCCAAGGCCTTTGCTCGGCCCACTAGACCATGGTCTATTCTCTACTAAGAGGTCAACAGCATGATTATTAGGGGCTCTTCTGGATCAAAGACATGAGATAAATGTTTATATTACAAAAAATTAATTAACCAAGAAACTAAGTTCATGCTACTCCTTCACAGAACAGTGCACTTTTATGATTAAGTGTCTGGTTTCTGTTGCACAACTCCATCTTGTACAGGACTATTTTATCTATGATCTTCTGACTGTTACTTCTATTCTTGGAGTAAGCACGCAAAAAAGCCAGAACAAGTTCTACAGCATATTGTACATTCTAACTAAGTAGGCTTAATGAAGAAAAACTGCATTAGAAAACTTATACATCTGCTCTTAACATAACCATTGAAGTACATTTCAATGATGGAAAAAGCTACATAAGTTCAGTCAGACCTTAACTTGCAAATTTGAGAGATGAAGCACTCACAAGATAGATTTTCTGGGTTTTGTACGGTGTGCACTTGAAATATTGCATTTAGCATAAATAAGCCCATTATATAGAGAGTATGAATCCAGCAGTTTACTTTTTGGGTAAAGGTATCAAACATGCACAGTTGTCAACTACATCTCTGAGTTTATACTTGATCTATTTAGATCATGCATCCCTTTATTCACCTCCAGTTGCAATACTTTGATATTACCAGCATCTGCACAAATAGTATTTTTATCTGCCTCTAAAGATAGATTAAAGGTGGATGATTTTAATCCCCTTCTACATCCACGTTAATAGAATTTGTGCACAACTGCAGACCAAATGGATTAAAAAACAATGTGATAGCATCATAGGACAGAAGTGAGATGCTGTAGAATGGTTTGTGTGGGGGTTTTTTTGTTAAGTAATTGCCACTGCATTTCCCATGGAAAAGAGACTATGAAATAGTGTAGAGACTCTTTCTGCTTCTGTCCTGATGAGCTGAGTTTGTCCACTAATTCCCACAGAGACCTGGGAAAATCAAGGTAGCCCTCCACTAAGCAAGCATTAATTCTGCAGGGAATGGCAGAGCCCAGATTTGGAATACGGAACTGACAGACAACCTGTGAAGACAAAATAATACACATGCAGAAAACACTGAATACTATGCAAATCGCATGAGTTAATATTACCCTAGTAATTCAGTTCTATGATTAAACCTCAGATGTAAATAAATGCTATTTATTCTGGTGTAAATATGAAGAGCAGATTGCTGTGAAATGTTCCTTGAAACGATATTTGAGAGATAGGCTTAAACCTAACAGCATCCTGTAAAGCTTCAGGAGGGCAGGGAGAACAATGCCAGATCTGACCAAGCACCAGTGCTAATCACATCAGCTAATCACTGATGAGCTCTGTACATACACAGATGTGAAGAACTGGCAATTAATCAAAACCTGCAGCTAATTCTGTCTCTCATGATGGGCTGCCTTTTCTAAAAACAGCTCCTCTGCAATATGATTACCAAGGAGGTAACAGAATGGGTATCAAAGAGGAAGATAACTGATCAGCTATTTCTTACTATTAAGAAAAATCTTATTGAGAAATAGAGGAACTTTTCCAGCAGCAGTAAGACAGTGCGTCCCTTTTGTCTTAGCTGTTTACTTTCTTCTCCTTTGTTCACAGTGACATTACTATGCCTGAAACAAGGCACAGATTAGCATATCAAATGACTTCACTTTTTTGAAGTCTTGTTTGCTTTCACTGTATGACAAGTCAAGATGAGCCCCAGCACCGCAGGGGCCATTTGGCATCATGTCTGTATTTGACACAGATTTTCCATTTTGTACATCAATCATAATCTATTGTAACGATTCCAGTGACAATCTTCTCCTACACCAACATGTTTGGCCAAGTAATCCCCGCCAATGCAGAGCCTGTGGGTTGGTAACAAGGGCTGTTTGGAGACAGTTGCTGCCTGGCTGGTTTATATTATTCCTCTTTGGGTGTGGCAATGAAAAGTTCAGTTATCTCTTCCTCTTGAAATGAAACAACAGATTCCATTTGTAGGACATCATTGCATCCACCCAGTCACACTGTGTATGGGACCATGCTCTGGATGAGTCAGAACTCCCCAAACAGTTATACTGAATTTGCTGATTACATTTTTCTCCCACTATACTCCCTGGAAATCTTTATCAGCTATGCCCTACTTGCCATCTACAGCACAATTCTCACACTCTCATGCAAGTCCCACTGTGTCTGGACCACAGCAGGGCCTTGCTAATGGTTCACATACTATAAGGTGTCTTCCTCCTGCCAACTTGCAAGAGGAAGGTGCAAGAAGTTCTGCCTCCCTCCAAATTCCTTCGCACTTCTGTACCCTGCCTTTTCCAAACTCAGCATCGTTATGTCTTTGTAGGACCCTGAGTGACTGGTTTTCAGTGGTGTATCAATAGGCACAATCATGAAGTGCCCCCCTGCCACACATCAGAAGGTCCCACTGGTTGGTTTTCCCCCAGTTTATTTCCATATTTCTACATCGAGTGGACAGACCAGGTGTCCTGGAGCTGCGTTTCACTCTCTGTAAAACAGGCAAAGCAATTCTGAACTTTGTAAAACATTTTGCAACTTTTAAAGGAAGAAATCTTTAATTCAATCAGCCACAATCCCCAATTCAAAGACAATGCTGTCATACTGGCACTCTCAAGTGCCTTATGAGAATGGAGCAAACAGGTGAGGCAACTGAAGATGCATCCACTTGGAGCTATCCCCGCCTCACCGAGGGGTTACTGCTGCCCCTTGCAAAGTCAGCACGAAGGACTGTCTGCAGCTCAAACCTGCACACTTGGGCACTGGCTGAATCTGCTGATGCAGGTGAGTTTGCACCAAGATGGCCTGAAAACAGCTGCAACACACCCACATTTTTTTGTTTTCTGGCCATACACAGAAGTGATAAGCTGCTGCAGAGGAGTCAAAATGACTGGAAGAATCAGTATCTCAAAACAGCCGGAACACAATTCACCAGACGTAGTTTGACAAAGCCCTCAACTTGGCCACTTCCAAGCATGTATCACACATTTTAGTAACAATAATAGGATTCTCCCAATGTTTTTGATTTCCAGAGGAACCCGAGTGACTACTACCTCACTGTGTGATGAAGAGTACTTCAGAATATTTAAATAAATAAATAATTGGGGGGGGGGGGGCGGGGAGGGGGGTGTGGAGTAATGGACAGAAAAGGACTGGATAATTTTAATCTATTTTCTTTTTTTTAAACTGGAA
>JAVSBS010027655.1:0-28356 GCA_033124195.1 Coracias cyanogaster
GTGTCCCCATCCTCTGCCACATGTAATGACTCCAGTTGTTCTCTGGAAACTCTACACACACTAGTGCCCAATGCAAAAAATCAATTTTCAGATCTGATGTGAGGACCAGGCACTGAGTCAAATCCATGATGTTGAACCCTCTTTTCAAGAAAACCATGTTATATTAATGAAAGGACTGATGACAACTCACTAATAAGTCTATTTTTTAGTTCACCATTAAGAAACTTTTTCAGACCATCACTGATTTTCCTCTTTTCTACTTTGATCCCTTCATTAGTACTCCTGCACTAAGATAAAGAACCTTCCTTACCTTATTGTGGAGAAAACACTGTGTCCAGTTTATCTATGAAACAGTTATTAATAAATGAAACAAAAAAAAAGTTGGAAAACTACTATTTTAGCTTTGACAATAGTAAATAATATTTTACAATAAAAAAGAAACATCTGAAATGTGTGGAGTTTAACTTGTTAAACTGAATCATAGCATCATAGAATCATAGAATGGTTTAGGTTGGAAAGGACCTTCCAAGGTCACCTAGTCCAACCCCCGTGTAGTCAGCATGTTTAATTGCAATATATTTAAATAAGATTATTAATCAGTTCTGGGAAAACTAACACAAGTTTGCAATGGACCAATCTAGGATTTAAAAAAAAAAGAAAAAATTAGGGGAAGATTAGATATAGAGGGCAACTGATGATGTGACTTCAAAAGAGGAGGCAAATGGCACCTTAGAAAACCAGATTGTATCTAACAGGAGAAGGAAAAAATAAACATGATGAAAGCAGAGAGAAAATTAAAGGTCAGATACTTTTCTTGATTAGTACTCAGAAATACCCTTTTATGTCAATGCAGATTTGTAGTTAGAAGAAAACAGCATGATATTACCAGTGCTAGAGTTGCTAAAACACAACTCTCACTGTGAAGCTACTCCACAGAGCAACTTGCTCCTTGAATTTACAGATTGTTGACATGTGAGATCATGTATCATTTCTGTACTATGGCACATGGAACGCATGAAAGATACAACCAAGGTCATCCTTACAACTTCACGAACATTTCTCAGCTCTCCAATCTCCAAATGTGCAGCAATGTCCTGCACATTTTTCAGGTAAGTGAAATCTCCTGCAGCCTTTTCAATGGAAGGCAGGAAGTCAAATTCTCTGATTATTTTTTCAGTAATGTGTAGGCACAATTACAAGGAAATGCTGGAACAAGGAAGTGACATTAAAGGTACTGAAAGTGGATGATTTACAGAGAAGAGAGAAAGGATATGATAAGTAGGCAGGCTGATGAAAATGGTGAGAGCAGGATCACGCAACAGGCTGGTGTGACAATAAGGAGTAGATTTTTGAATGTTCTAATTAGTATTAATCTCAACCTTTATTCAAATTCCTCAAGTACCCTTGTAAAACTTCATTCAAAGTCAAAACATGTTTGTAATACAATCTTTACACATATACTGCATATGAAGAGATTCCCTAAAGGGGCATACTTTCTCATTTCTACTACAACTTTTACTTTAGTTTTCTTCTGCAGCTGTGGTAAATGAGTTCTGCAGCAAATTTATAGATATTATTTAAAAATTAGGTTCCATGGTATTGATAAGATCTCATTTCAGGAATTTTCTGAATCGTGGGCAATTTTCTGAATAGTATGGGCATCTTGTTATAAACTGAGTATAAATAAAAAGGAAAGATGTAAATAATAAGTAAATATGTTTAAAATTTACTGATGTGGAAGACTTTATCTATGGTGAAGAGTAACTTGGGCAAAAGTTAGTTTAATTCCATGAATAGGCAAAATAATGCATTTTTACTGTGTATTCTACTGAAGAAATGAGTGGACAACACAACTACATGGAGCTGAGAATTAAATCTTGGAAGGGAAGAAAAAAAGTAGGAGCAAGAGTCTATGAGAAGTACAGATTTCAGTGTATTACTGCTTCAGGGACAACAATTTCAACTATCAAAGTTGGATTTCAGATGAATCAAGTAATTGGTTAAAGCAAAAAGTAAATGAAAGTAGAATATTAGGGAGAAAGATACATGTCTGTTTAGGAGAGGAAATAAAAAAGCAACAAGAAAAAAGGAAAGTGCAGGGAGAGCTAAAACTCAGGCTCTTATCTCTTGCCAGGTAGAAAAAAATGTTTATGTTGCGGTCGGGCGACGCTCCGAGAGCCTTGCCTAAATTTTTTGTCAAACTTGCCAGCCGCAGGTCCAAGAGGCATCCCAGCTCAGGGGAGATGGTGCATACAGCCTGCTGCAATCCAGGAGAGCTCAAAGGATCTCATTTTAGATCACCATTTATAGCGTCCTAGATAACTGACTTTTGTCAGGTACTTTTCCATTTCAGTCTAACTTGAGTGTCACAATATTGTGTTTTGCGCCTGTCCAGAATTTGAAGGTCCTAGTATTTTTCCATCAGTTGTGCATGCACAGAACTTACTGGATCTTGGAGTCCTGGTTCCCTGCTCTGGGCCACAACCCGAGTACAAGCGTACCAGGTCATAACAAGGGTTGACTGATTACACAAGATCATAAGAAGGGGAGTAGGAGTTAGGTGCGCCAAGGGGACAGCTCAACTCTCTGGTCCACTGCAGGAGGTAATTGTCGTTATTGCACCCAGAGAACAGGGGAGGCAGGAGCCAGGAGCATGAAAAAGGTATCTTAATGCTCTGGTACGCTGCCTTTCATAATCTACCTTTTTCCAATCAATTGCTGTGTGGTACAAGAGGAGGAGGCGCACCCTGTACCAAGCAGCCCATGACTGGGGTGAAATCATATCACAGCACCCTGGAATTCAACAAAGAAACCAAGCAACTTTAAAACATCAACTAATATTTAATAATACATATGGTAAAATGATACTGTTTAATGTCCTTTTAATAAACCTCAAATAAAAATATGTCCATTTACAGCTGCATTTCCTAGTCTGCACATCTTTACTTCCTGCCACCCACAACACTGGAGTTGCCATTTTAATTGTTGCAAAAATACAGATGCTGTATTTTCCTCATTAGACAGCTGGGTGTCTCATAATTTATTTAGAACTGATTGTGCTAGAAACTCTCCTTGGAGATTTTGCAACGGTATAGAAAAAAATGTGATTCAGGATGCAAGTCTGGGCTTGTTAGAGTTACAGTCTGCTAGAAATTTGCAAGACTGATTACAAGTTCATCAATTTAACAAATATTAAAAGTCCAGCAGAGAGACTCTGAAAAGATTTCTTAAAACAGCAGGTTCACTTCCTTGTGCTGGATAAAACATTAGACTGTTTGATGTGAAATAAAAGAGTGACTTTTCTTATTAAATTTTCTTACAAAAGTGTCATATACATATATTAAAATCCCCCTTTCCTGAAATCTGCTGTTATTTCATCAAGTGTTGCTTGAAGCGTTGCTTGTGAATAACAAAACTCTTTGAAATTTTGTCATGCAGTAAAAACATATCTTTGAATGTTTTTATTTTCTTTCAGTGAAGTAATTTTACAGAAAGAGTGTAAGGATTTGTGAGTTTAATTGTTCAATATTATTGTGAAGAGAGTTTCCAGAGAGGGAAAAAAATCTGAATGTGTTACACACATGTATTGAATATTCTTAGGAAGACAGCGATAAATTATCAGAAGATCTAAATTTTTTATCATAATATTTTAAAGTTTTCATAAAGTTCTTGATCGTAAAGTTTCCTGTTAGAGTGGACAGCGTCTTGCAAAACTAACTAATCAACAGCCAACGTTTCAAAGTATAAATGAACAATATACTCTTTGACTCACTCGTGAATAATCCAGAGACCAACAATTAATTACTAAATGAAATCTATGAAGTAACTTTGAACACTAAAATTTAGGCAAGGCTCTATAATATGGGCTAACAACAGAAGTACACTAAAAATGGGGAAGTCAATTGAATGATTTTTAAAAATTAATTATTCACCTGGCTCTACAGATTATACAGTCTGATAAATGAAATCACAACCATTTGTAATATTGTAATATTATCAACAAGTTTTGTGTTAATTCATATCAGTGAAGTGGATATAGTTTCTTTAAAGATTTATTGTAGTGAAATGTTGTTGGTGGGGTTTTGTTGTTTGTTTGTTTTAGTGCTAGGGTAGGTATTTTGTATAAATTTATATGAGATGAAGAAGGAATAGCAAAAAACATGGCACAGAGCTAATGGAGTACTATAGGACTCCAGTAATAAGAGTTGTCAGTGCTTCTCTTCTGCTGGACCACCATTCATTCATGTATGTTGCTGGACAAAGGAAATGGGTAATATAACTATAAATACTTCCTCAGGCAAAAGTCAAGCCTGGTGCAAAGAGTTTAGTCAATTCCCTGCATTGTCTTTTGTGCTACCTTTCATTCAATAAAAGCCCTTCACAAATTAGTCCCTTGCTTTTTGCTGCACTGAATGCCTTTATTTTCTTGTGACCTTTTAGAACAAATCACAAGCCCAGATTAGTTCAATTGTTTGTTCAGATGATAGCTTGTCAGAGGCAGATACTGTTATTTCTAATTTGAATGTAATTTGATTATTTGGAAATATCATTTGGTAGAACAGAGATGGTTATCTTTACAACATTCCATTATTTCTATCATCTTTTTACTGATAAGGAACTGAGGCATACAGAGATTAAGCACAAAACACAAGACACCAGGTTATGAATGAGGCAGGATTAAGTGCCTGTGCAAAAAAGAATGATTCATAAGGAATCAGGTGCATGCTCATCTTGAAAATACCTAAACACCTACATGTAGCCAAGCATGCTCAGAAACATTTCAGTAACATGCTATCCAAGAGCATCAGGCATTTGCAAGTTTGTGGGCAGCACTAGACTTGGGGAGGAATGGTTGTTACACTAGAGAACAGGACTACTGCTCAGATGGCCTAAACAACTGGAGGAACATGCCAAGAGGAAACTTTTGAAGTTCAAGTATGAAGTCCTGCACTTGCGATGGAATAGCCATCACAGCTTGCACTTGGGATATAACAGACATCACCACAGACTGGGAGCTTAATTGACTGGGAAAAGGACCTGAGAGTTCTGGTGGACAAGGAGCTGTACATTAGTCAGCATGTGCCCTTACAGTGATGAAGGCTAAACTTGATGGCCATAAGAATAACTACTGCAAGGGATTATTCCTCTCTATTCAACACATCTTAAACTGCATTTGAGATTGTGTGTCTGGTTTTGGTCCAGTGATGACAAAGTGGATCAAGTCTAGCAGAGGACCACTAAAATGGTTAGGAAGCTGGAACATATTACATATGAAAAGTGACTGAAGGAACGGGTTTCATTTAACTTGAACAGATTAGGGTAAAAGGGAATTTAATTATTGTGTTCCATGGCCCAAAGGGGAAAGTAATAGGAAAGACAAAGCTATACTCCTAGGGGTGCAACACTTGTAAGTAATCCAGTTCTCAATATCAGGGAGCAAAATTCACCCCTCTCCATGTTTCATTAACAGCTAAAATGTTGATAATTCCTATAGTTTCTTACTACTCACAGCCACCTGTTCTTAAACAGAGGTATCTATCATTAGTTTAGGAAGAGATAGATTCCTTTTTGAGGACAACATGTGAAGGTGGATTTGTTGATAACGTTCTAGCTTCTGGAATTCATAGACTGATATCAAAGGGCATTCATATTTCCCTGTGAAAAGAAAAATGTGAAAGCTGAAGTGTTATGTTCTATTTTATTTCCTGGTCTGGACAAAGAAAAGGAAAACAGAGTAAAATATAACACTTTAATTGTAGCTTTTCTCTTTTTTTACAGGATGTGGCAGGTGCACCTGCCACAGTTCTGGAATTTCTGGCTGTTGAAACATAGTGGCTGCTGAGTCTATTCATGCCCTTATTTTTTGTGCTTTTATTCTCACTCCCTTATTTTTGTGCCTTTACAGTGACTGGGGCCCTCAGCTGATAAGAATCAACATGACCATTTATGACCACAGATCAGATCCAACTAGGGTATAAACAGAGCCCTACTGGAGAGCTGATTTGAGTTGATCCTCCTTGGAGCAGCAGGTGTTCAGCTGGGGATGCTCCCCTTGGGTTGGTATGCTGTGAAAGGAAACTTCCTGGGACTAAGTGATTCAGCAGTGAGAGAATAGTTTTGGATATGTCCTTGAATGACCCCTCACTCCCTTTTAGGTGATTGATCCCCTTTCTAGGTATCCTTGCATAGGAGGTTTTCCCTTTTGTGAGTGAATGTGCACAGATTTTAGGTCATCTTTCTAAACAGGAATATACGTGAATTAGTTGTGTAGTACTATATTCCCACCTGACATCTGAAGTTGTAATTTACTTTGTTCCATTGGAGTGCTGCGTAATTTTTGGCTGGAAAAAACCTCCATTTGGGGTAGCTACTCTGCCTGTTTTGTGGCTGCCTCCATGACACAGGAAAACAGATTATATTGACACTGAAAGAATGAAATTCACATTATGTTTCTCAGAAAAAGAATCTGAAAGAGTTGCAAATTCATTCTGAAACTTGTTTTAGCTTGGATTTGCACAGAATCGAGACAACAAAATGCAGATGAGGGCAGACACCAGATCGAGGGAGGTCCTCCTCCCCCTCTCCTCTGCCCTAGTGAGACCTCACCCAGAGTACTGTGTTCAGTTCTGGGCTCACCAGTTCAAGAGGGACAGAGATCTACCTGAGAGAGTCCAGCGGAGGGCTACGAGGATGATTAAGGGACTGGAACACCTGCCTTACAAGGAAAGGTTGAGAGACCTGGGACTCTTTAGTCTGGAGAAGAGAAGACTGAGAGAGGACCTAATTAATGTGTATAAATGTATGAGGGCTGGGTGTCATGAAGAAAGGGGCAACCTCTTTTCATTTGTGCCCTGTGATAGGACAAGGGGAAATGGATACAAGCTAGAACACAGGAAGTTCCACCTCAACATGAGGAGGAACTTCCTTCCTGTGAGGGTTACAGAGCACTGGAACAGGATCCCCAGGGAGGCTGTGGAGTCTCCTTCTCTGGAGACTTTCAAGACCCATCGGGATGCGTTCCTGTGTAACCTGCCCTAGATTGCGTGGTCCTGCTTGGCAGGGGTTGGACTTGATGATCTCCAGAGGTGCCTTCCAACCCCTAACATTCTATGATTCTATGATTCCATGAAAACTAGATGCATTCTCATTTTTGTGCTAGTAATAAAATCACACAGAAGAAAACATAGAAGAAAAAAAAGAACAGTAATAGCAGTTGAATGCATAAAAGTATTTCTACTGGCATTTCTCTGTCTGAATTAATCTATATTATTCTTTGTTGTCTGGTAGGATTAATGAAACAGCTGAACCAATAACTGTAGTATAAATGGGCAAACAGATCCTGAATTGGCATCAGAAAGGCTAAGTCTTCCATTTTTTCCGTTATTTTGCCCATGGCATACTCAGTGAACTAGCGAAGTGCATGCAATGGTCAAGACACAGGTATCAATCTGAACAAGGAGTTATACATACAACCCGAGGAAATCAAAGACAATGAACTGAGGACCCCCACTGCAAAACCTAAGGAATTCTATCTTATTATTACGTATAATCCTACAGCTGTATAAAATTCATCATTTGAAACAGAATCAGAAAGAAGGCTGAAGGTTTGTATGACCATTCAGTATACAGAAATGGCTTGGTGATTATAAGAAGATGCAATTCTGGTAGGTATTTCATTAAGAGTCAGTTTATGAATAAACTTTTGCATGTTGTTGGACAGAATGGCCTGTAGTGTTGTTATTCTGAGAATTTTGAAACTAAGCCATTTATTTAAATACACAGTGTACTACCTAACCTTCCCTTAGGGTGAAACTCACCCTCTGCAGAAGACTTACACAAGGCTATTTATCATTGGAGTCACATTAATGCTCTGTATTCTTAGCCGGAGTGAGAGCTAAATGGTGCACAGAACTCTGTACTGTTCTAATGTAGAAGGAGAATTACATTCGTCATCCAAATGTTTCTCTGAAATATGTTGGACATTTTGTAAATACCTGCAGGATTCTTCAAATTAGAGGACCAAAAATACGAGATGTTTTATTCAAAATATTTCAAATTGTACAGATCTTTTTTTCTTTCTGTCTCATCACTTCTTTGTTGGTTCAATAATAAAAGATCCCCTCATTATCATCCTCTCCTGAATGGAAGTTATGGGGAAAAAAATTATGGAGGAAGAAAAGTTTAAGTACTGTCTTTACTTAGCAGTTAAGTAGAAATGCAGAGTGAATTTACTAAGGGAAGTAAACTGTATGAACCTGGTGGGTATGGGGGCTATCAGATAGGAAACAGACATCACATAGGAAAAGGTATCAAGGGAATGGAGTATCAATTTCGCTGAAAACTCGAGTCTCTGAGCTACAGAACTGCTTGATGATTTTTTTAGGATGTATGTCATGTTACCAATATATTTTATAGATTTTATAACCATAATAAATTATACTTAATATTGCAGTTGTATTAATAGTTATAATATCATAACTATATCATGACTTCTAGTAGTTTAATGGCAGTGTTGTCTGCCATATTACTATTATTTCAGCTTGCTTTCATCATTATTATTTACTTATATTACAGTAAGAATTGTGGATTTCAAAAAATGACACATATTTAAATTATCTTGGTAAAACTATGGATATATTTTATTTGGGATTAGAAGATGGTATTAGACAGTGCAAACTCTCTGCTGCCTGATTTAACCAAGAAAGGAAATGCTTACAGTGAACTTCAAGGAAATGATAGATGAGCAAAAAGCCATTCAAAGTAACCTCTGAATAACAAGTCCTCCATCATTATAATAAAGTCTGTTTAAGAAAACTTTTATTAAGTTATGCTAGTTACAGAGTTAGTCACTCATTCATATGGGAACAGCTCTGGAAAAGCAAACAGATTGTCAGGAAATCCACCTTTTCTCCATTTACCATTCAAAGATGCTATAAATGCCCTGGGATTTTGCAGGGGCTCTTTTGTTCAGCTGATTTTTTTTTTTCTTCCCCTGCCCCTGCTTTATTCCTGTTATTTCTTCAATGTTTTATTTTTTCCCCTAGGAGAACATGATGGTGATGCTACTAGGAACCCTACTGAATCATTCTGTGCTCTGCTTTGCATGCTGCCAATAGCCTCACCCAGTAAGGTTATTTGCGCTACTGTCCTGGTTGTGTGTATGTGAATCTCTGCTTCAGCCATTGTTTTACTGAACAAGTTCATTCCAAAACGACACAGCCCTGGGGGCAGAGGCCACACTAACAGATGCAGGAGAGAATCCTTATATTTGCAGCCAGTAGACAGCACATGGTGTTTCAAGCCTTGACAGTCACCATCAAAGTGGCTACATGTTTTAAACTACAATCTGAATATACTGTGATAGCTACTACATCCAACTTTGCAAAACCCTGTAGTGACTAAACATTCAGCCTTGGCAACAGCTCAGTAAGACCTGGGAATTTATACAGTTGAAGCTAGCTAAGTTAGTGCCAGGCTAATTAAAATTACCCATCCTATTGAGATGCCCATCTATAAATCTTTCAGGCAAGCTCAGGGGATCTTCCCTCTCAATTACTTTAACAACTTTTTCACTGATCTGCACTTTTGCCCTATATTGCAAAGCCTCTCCAGACCCTCTCAATTTATGTTTCCACTAGTTCTCTTGTCTTCTAGAGATTAAGCTATTTCTCTTTGCTTTGTTGGTCTTTCATAATTTACTCCTAGGCAAATTAACCTTCCAGTCATTACCATAAATGCTCATTTCCTACCCTTGGTCAATATTTGATTCTAGCATCTCCCAAAATCTTTTCCCACTTTCAAACAAGTTTCTTTGACCTCTGTGTATACTTCTAGATGTCTGCAAAGTCACTTCATTACCTATGATCTGCTTTTGGGTAACTATGCTGCTGAGATTATGGCCTCTTATAATAAATATAGGTAAAATTTATAGACAGTGTGAAGACATTCAAGTTCTGTCTTGATTTAAAGCTGACTGTATATGAGGCAGCCTTAAGCATGTTTAGCCAGTAAGTACAGGGTATTGCTTGACCTAGTCAGCTTTGCTAAGGGGCAGGGTATGTTGCTTACATAGGTCATGATATCCATTTTGTTGTATGCATTCCTGAGTGGATTTAAGAAATGGACAGTGCTTTTTCTCCCCTCATCTTGTCACCTCCTATAAACTTCTCCATTTTCTCTCTGTTACACTGTTTTCCAGTTTCTCTATATGCTACTTTGTCTTTAGATTGCAACCATCCTCACCCTTAGACTGTAAGTGGCTGGAGCAGAAACCATGTGGGGTTTTTTGGTTGTGGGTTTTTTTTTGCCTGGTTTGTGTTTATATATATACATATATATATATATATATATGTGTGAACCAGCACGATGGGATTTGTCCCTGTTTCTCCTGCTCATAGGGGTTCTAGCTGTACCAATTCTAAACAAATCACATCATGCTGATTAGGAATAATAAGCTAAAAAGGTTTGCTATCCAAACAGCATCTTAATGGCTATTTAAATGAGTGTTTATTCTTCCATGTCGCTTCTCTTATTCTAGTAGGCACAGAGTCTCCCCAGCTAGAAATAAAAGCCTTGCTGGAAAATGCTGCATGACCATGGCTGAAGCAAGACGGCCTGAGCTTTTCAGTGCCAATTCTGAACTGCCCATTTGGGATATCTTTCCAGACAATACACAAAAATGTAATGTGCTCTTCCTCTCATGTGGCAGGGTGACAGCTTACGGCCAAATGTCTCGATGTGTCCAGACACATCAGCATAGGCCCAGCAGCTGTTAAACTTCACAGAAGGCTGAGAACAGGTTCTAGACCCAGTATGAGGTAACAGTAGAAGGTATTTGACAGAATGAGTTTATGGCCTATATCTGCCAGATAGGATGCCAGCTTGATTATTTACTGCTGGAACGTTTTCTGGTACTTCAGATTCAAACCTACAAAATGCATGGAAACTCCCGAGGAGCTCTTTGTACTGACGGGGTGCAGCTGCTAAATATGCATACAGCTCAGAAAAACAAACAAATTTTAGCACCAGCTCTAGACTAAAGCAAAAGCAAAAGCACAGCTACAGAGTTGTTTCAATTAGGTCTCCTCTGGTACTTGGAGTCATTGCTTGTACGTACTTTTGGCTACCATAACTATAACTGTGAGACAGCAGTACAACATTGACAAAAGTTGTACACGTACCTAGCAAATGCTATCCTGCTGCCTTAATATTTTGGCTAAGTCAAGCTTGCTTGGTAATACGAGTGCTAACAAAAACTATGTAGACCTAGAGCTTTGTAAAAAGAACTCATATGAGAATCCAAATCAGATCTTATTACAGACACACTTAGAAACAATTGTATTTAACTGCTGACTCCCGTACTGATTGCTTGTAACTTTAAAGTTATCTTCTTAAATAGGTGGGTGAGGAACATATGACAAGGATTTGGAAGAAAAAAAAAAAAACACTTGATGAGATGGGATATGATCATTATGTAGCCACTTATCCCAGGAGTACCACAACATAGTGAGTAATGAGCTGCAGTTATCCGTGAAGGTGTAGACTCCTACCATTTGTATCTTCCCTAAAGCAGTAGAAAATTCCCTGAGAACAGAGAGGAATCTCTCGACATCTTCCTTTTCTTTGCTGCGGTGCATTTTCTGAGAAGAAGAAGAGGAGGCTGAAGGGAGACCTTATCACTCTATACACTTACCTTAAAGAAAGTTGCAGCGAGGTAGGTGCTGGTCTCTTCTCACAAGTAACAAGTGACAGAACAAGAGGAAATGGCCTCAGGTTGCACCAGGGGAGGTTTAGGTTGGACATTCAAAAAAAAAAGTTCACTGAAGGAGTTCTCAGGCATTGGAACAGGCTGCTCAGGGATGTGGTTTAATCACCATCCCTGGATGTGTTTAAAAGCCGTGTACATGCTGAGGGACATGGTTTAGCAGTGGACTTGGTAGAGTAAGGTTATGGTTGGACTGGATGATCTTAAAGGTCTTTTCTAACCTAAATGATTTTATGATTCTGTAAGAAATATAATTTTAAAAGTAGTATCATCATACATATTTGTTAATCTAGGACTGTTGACCTAAGGCTAACTTCCCAAATAACATGAGCTGAAACAAAACCTCTGAATCGATTCTGTATAACTTGAGAAATGAGTGTAAGGAAGGAAAAATAAAACTGTGAATACAAAGATATCTCTTTTCTGTGTTTAGTTATCACTAATACTTTACTGAATACATAATTTGGCATTTGTGTTAAGGAAAGAAAAAGGGTATTGGAAAATAATTGGACAGAATACATTCTAAATGAACTGACCTCTGTATTTTCATCCAAATCTTAATTCTGTATGTTTGTGTTCATTTAATCAGAAATATAGAGCTACAATTCTGTTGAAATTCATTGGGAGCTGTGTACCTATCAACACCCTTACAATCTATATCCTACTGCTCAATTATGCTTTGAGGGGTCAAGGTGATTCTATAGTATTTACAGAGGATGCAAGAGCTATATCATTGGAGGTAAAACAATGAGTTAAATTCTGCTAGTTATTACCCATAGATTTATTAGACAATATATGTGCATTATTACTATTTAAAATGAATAAAAATGTATTTTAATAATCATTTGAATTAATCAGGATATTGGGAAAAAATTCCAGATCGATTAAAAAGGATTACTTTTCTAAACTTTCTAATTCAAATCATTCTTTCAGTGCTAACTTATACAAATAAAATCAATTAAATCCAAATCAGTTGTCAAATTTATAAGGACTGCAGACTACAGCAATTCTAATGCAACAGATTTTATTTGAGTAAGCATCCTTGAGTCCAACACAGGTTTCTGAGCTTGGAAATAACCAAGGAAAGAAGAGAAACACAGCACTGATATGATTATCAGGTTGAAGTGAATCTCTGAAATAAATTATCTTGTTGGAAGGGAAAGAAATAAAGAAAAGCTTGTTTTACATTGCATTTACTTCATGCTAAGCAACAGCAAAGACACCATCTAGATGGCAAGGTGATAGAGTGTGACTTTCAGTTCATTAGCAATAGAAGCCAATTTCAGTCTCTTTCAGACAGATTATAGACTCACAGGATCATGTAGGTTGAAAAGGACCTTTGGAGGTCATCCTGTTCAACCCCTTCTTGAAGGAGGCTCAATGGGACAGATTGCTCAGGGCTTTGTTGAGATGAGTTTTGAGCAGCTCCAATAATGGAAATTCCACAACATCTCTTGGCAGTCTGCTCCAATACTGGACCATTTGAATATTTGACCTTTTTCATGGTGAAGTCTTTCCGTATATCTAACAGGAATTTTCCTTGTTCCAAGTTGTGTCTTTTGCCTGTTCTCCTGTTACCTTATGCCTTTGAGAAGAGTCCAGCTCCATTTTCTGTGCACATCCATTAGAGGAAGACAACAATAAACTAGCTAGCTTCTTAAGGATGAACAAAAAAAATTCTCTTGCCTCTAACGATTTTATATGTGTGCCAGCTACCCAGAACAGGAATACCTTGGTCCTTGGCTGTAGATTAGAGCATATGGCATGGAAGAAACTGTTTTAAAATGCCTGTATGTCTGGGTAAACCTGAACAGAAATATGGGCCTATGCCCTGTTCACTGACAAGTACTGTACAGGTAGAGAGTGTGCACAGGTCATTTACAATACATTTGCAGAGAATTCATATTAAGTGGAAAAAGAACAGATCAAATCTACTGCAGACCTGCAGATCAGCTTGTACATGCAATGGACTGTCGCCTAGGATTTCTGGGAGCCATGCACCATGTTCAAAACTATTACTACTGTAAATGGGCTGTTATGGCATTGAGAAAACCTGAACAGACATACCATATCAAACAGGATCAATGAGAGAGTTATATCCACTTAGTTCCATTCCACTACGTCTTCATCTGCCACCTATCATTGCTGTGGGTGACTGGAGCCGAAAGGATTAACACAAAACAATAACACATGATTTACAGTAGTTTTTATTTCTGTGCAGAAGCTTCATCTGAATTACATTCTTCTGGATGACTATACTTGCTGCCAGAATTTGTCTACATTTGTTTTATGTTCTGGCATTTGAAATTTGGGGATGTTGCTTTAGTATTGTAAGAACTTTTCTATTTTATGCATAACACAGAGAACAGACATTGTAGCATCTCATGTAATCAAGGAAAAACACATTTTATAGGCAATATATAGGCACATAAACTGTCTAAGACAGTTTTTAACCTTTAATTCAAGCACCTGTTGTACATCTATAATATAACTAAAATCATAGTGTGTAAATTTGCAAATCAGTTAAGTGCATAGATAACCTTCAACATTGAGCATTCAGACAGAACAGAGTTCACATATCAAAGGAACAGAATATTCTAAGTGGAGAGGACCATTCCATATAAACAGTATTGACAGAAGTCACATTATGGAATAGCAGAAGTGTATTCTATCCTGTGGAACAAGAAAGAGAAAATGAATATGCATTTTTGATAGTGAGTGGAAATGTGGCAAAAATTGTTATAATGAGGAACTTATAAAAAGCTTCTGAATGACAGCAATATGTAGGCAAGATATGTTTTCGTTTTCTCTCAAATTTATATATACACACATAGACATTGCTACAGCAGTGGCCAAATCCTGTTCTAGTGTTTAATGTCATTTGGTTTTTGTAATAAACCTATCTTTGTATCCCACATGAGAAACTTAAGGTTAGTTCTTTGTCTGTGCTCTTTTACATACTTTAGAGGTGCATCCATGTCACAGAGTCCCAACAGGAGCCTTGCTCTTACACAGAACAGGACTCATAGCTATACAAGAGGTACTTTTCCAGGTGCATTTCTTCCAGCTTTCCTGGGCCTCCCTACAAGGGCAGCAGAAGTAGAGACAGGACCAGCAAGCATATTTCTGCTCGTACGGTTACCTCTGAGTTACCTGGAGCAATGCCCTTTATGTTTTATTATGATCTATTTTGGGTAACATTTCCATTCCTCATTCTCCCCTCTCCTGAAGCCCATCAGATTTTGTTAGGATTGTGGGTTAAGGGAAAAATCTCTGCTTACCTCTACATTCTAGCCTGTAACTTTGTTAGTGGCAATGACATTTCCTTCTCTGTTTTTACAACAGCTGCCAGTACTGTAGCCTTAATCTCCCTGCTTTCAATCAGGTGCTCAATCAAAGAAAAGTGCAAAACTGTATGTTCAAGTGCCCACAGAGACAGCAATGGGCTTTTGAACATATCTTCTCTCCAAACAAGTTTCTGCAAATGCAACCTATCAATTTGAAGGCAAAAGAGATGAGAGCTATTCAGTACTGACAGCTCCTTGAGTGCTATGCTGAGCCACGTCTCACTTTGTGCCATGAAATGGAAGTCCTAACCCACACTGCCAATGTCACACAAACCTGGAAGGTGTAAATTGATAAAGACATAATTGTTAGTCCTTTCAGAAAGGGCCAGAATTACTCCATGGAGCTAGTCAATTTTTACATTTCCAAGCTTTTGATTAAATATTTCAAAATGCTTTCAGAAACCACCTTGCCAGATGAAACTCTTGCATTCATTGCTGAGCCATTAATGACTCAAATGTCACAGCTGTGGAGTCCATTATTTCAGAACAACCTAAGACTGGATGACAATTCTAGGTTTACTGTGAAAGCATTTTTCCTTCCCAGATGAACCGTGTTAATTCTGCTGGTTCCTCCATTTATAAGCTAAAAATCCTACAAACATTACACTAAACATAATTGATCTTTGTTATTTCAATGCACATTGAGTGAAAATATTGTTTTGGTTTTTGGGGTTGTTTTTGGTTGGTTGATTAGTTGTTGGTGTTGTTTTTTCTTTTCTTCACTGTTCCTCTCCTAATAATCCCTAGCATTTAGTATGCTTCTCTGGCCACTACTGAGCACTGAACTAACATTTTAATAGAATTATGAACTGTGTTGCCAAGGTTTTATTCCTGAGATCTCAGAACCGTCACTTTGTGGACAAGTTGACAATTTTTTCCTCCCCATTCACATAATTTTGCATTTAATCTACACTAAATTATTCTATCAGTCAGTATTCAAAGGTCCTTTCCTTGGTTCTTCCCAGTCTGCCCTCAACTTTACTACCATTCTGTGTTCAGTTTAATATTTGTGACTACACTGAAACAGTCACCTAAGAGCAGAGTAGAAAGGCTACCAGCACCTTGTCTTCACCGATATGTTTAATGTCTGCTCTAGATAGATACTTTCAAAGAAAAAAGAAAAAAAGAACTATTTTTAAAATTTTCTGTATTGCAGTGTGATCTCTTCTACTTTCACCCTGTGAGGTGGTTTTGGTATTGGTTTTTTTTTTTTAAATTCCTGGCTAGGGTTGTGCAAGCAAGGAGTCATCCCTTGGGATTCTTTCACAGCAGAGCACCAGTAATGCTGCCAGACAAAAGGAAAACTAATGTGTGACAATGATTGGGAAGAAACACAGATGCACCAAAAAAAGGACATTAAAGAAGTATGTCAAAATACTACACACCACACTGAGTACCAGGGCACTATGTTTCTGATTCTGATCATTCCACATCAAGTTGGAGTGCTGCTTATATTGATCCAGGTAATAAAAGTCAAGAGAAAAGTACATTTATGTTAAGAATTTTGAAAGCAAACACCAGTGAACAACAAAATGTAAATATTTTCCTACAAGTGATTCTGTGGTTTTAGTTGCCTTCCTCATGAGTTTCCAGAAATCCTGGCTTCAAACACACTGGAGAAGGAGTATTTTGCTTGTGCCTGGATTTCATACAGAAATAGCAGTCTTTAAAAACAAAATAAAACATACTTTTCCAGCACAGACAGAGTTTATAGTTATGTAAACATATTATGTTAGTATAGATCTAATTCTTAGATAAACCAGAACATTTTCATTTTCCTTGACAGAACACCTATAAATGGCAAATCAAAATATTATTTTGATGAGCTTATAACTTAACTTCTCTTTTGAGGAAAGATTGCTTTCAAATACAGATTTACTAGGAACTTAGCATAGCCTGTATCTTGCTCTCCTCAGGTCAGATATCCCAAAGACATGTAATGCTAAGAGCAATAGAAATCAGCAGATAAACCTGTAAATTTGTAAAAAATTTTATGTAAAGTCTTTTAAATTCCTTATGTGGGTTTTTATTTATGTATTTATATAGTAATGGTTTCTAATGCATGTTTCACAGGACATTTAAAATAAATCTGTAACTACAGACATGAAATTCAGTGAGGAAGGAGAAGTAATTTGTGAGCTGACAGCAGATCCTTAAGCAAAACACAAGCATTACCTTCTTAACTAGACATGTCAAGTCCCATTCCTGGAAGAAACCTTCATCTGCTTCGATCACAAGTTGGATGAAAGAAAAAGGTGTCAGAAGAAACAAGGAGGAAGAAAAATGGGAAGCATGATCTTGCACCTGCCTCCTAATTACTTATCAGAACTGATCTATCAGGACATAAGCAGGAAGAGTGTTCCATAATGACTGATCATAGAGAAACAGAGGATGACATTTGTCTTATCCAAATATGCTGTCTCCATGTTGGGTAGCCAAGATGATGAGCTATACTATCTTTCTAAACAAAGGAGAGACAGAGATGTATTCTGATGAAAGTTCACCCCATTCTCAGATAAATTTGCACTTGGAGTGGACTAAATCACCCTCTAGAGATATCTGTCTCCTCTACTTACAACAGAGGCCAAAACAATTATCTTCAACTAACCATTTACATTTTATAAAGCTAAAATCAGTGAAGATTAATCCTATCTGGAACACAATGGATATGTCTCAAGCTCTCACAGTGAAAACAGAAAGACAGACCAATCAGATAAAAGTGAATGAAATTGTTAGTGAACAAAGAGATTGTTAATTTATTGCAACCAATTTTGATTTTACAAAGCTGATACCCCTTATCAGTTGTCACGGCTAAACTGGAATTCTATCTTCCTTTGTTAGATTTATGACCCTGAGTAGTGCCTCCTTCCATCAGTTGTACAAACATTACAGATATGAACTACACCACCGGTATGTACATGAGCAAAAGTTCTGAAATAGTAGCAGATGTTTCTGGTCTTGTGTTAGTGCAGCATAAAGCATAAACAATCAGCATGCAGCAAGAGAGCCTTATGGAAGTTTCTTATGCTGAGCACTGCATACTCAGAGTAATTCACAGTTTTTTGTTTCATGTCTTCCATCTGTGTGCAACTGATTGCAACAAGATCCCTGTCTGAAATCAAACAAATATTCTCTTATGAGGCAGCAGAAATATGTTTGAGTCTTTTGTTGTCTTTTACTGAAAACCTAATTAAAAGATCATGTCACTTATGCAAGTAGATCAACCACTATAGAATTATTCCCAAGTATCTCATAAATCTAAAAGCATTTGCTTAACTTCAGGAGAAAACTCTTCTCTAAGTAATCTGCTATTTAAATAAAAACATTATTTGGCTTTGAATCAGATGTTGAAATTAGCTGAAAGGTAGCTGTATGGTGGAATGGCATAGAGACAGTGCCTAAGTAAAAGAAACAGATCATAGTGCATGTTTAAATTGCCAACTGTCTGCATTTAGCCTGTATCCAAGGCTGAACTATAGCAGTTGCTCTATCACCTAATGACCCCTTCCTAGCCAAGAAGGGGAATCAGGAAAAGGAGAGGAGACTCCTGGGTTGAAATTAAAATGGATTTCATGAAATAGCCAAACTAATACTAGTGCCAGTATAAAGAAAGCTATACTCAGCCCAGCTAATGTACAATGGTGACAATAAAAGGAAAAGCAGTCCACAGGAAGAGAGATATGATCAGAAGACCCCAAAGAAAAAATCTCCTTGTCCTCAGCAAACTTCTCCCTTTACACTGAGAATGATGTTTATGGCATGGGATACACCTGTGAGCAAACTCAGGTCAGCTGCCCTGGCTGACCCCAAACTGCTAATAGCCTGCAGAATCTAATCTAATAACATGAGTCAGGTAGTTATTTGTCACAAAAACACTTATTTAAATAGAATTTGTTTGAAGATTTGTATTTTCCTGATAGTTATGGCAGATTTTAAAGTATGGTTGGAGATTTCATCAGTTGATATAAGTCTACTCTCACTCCAAAGTGAAGGTAAAGATCACAGGAAGTCAACCCATTTTATGCTTGCAGAAATCATGGTTCTCAATTTACAATTTTATGTTGTAGAATTTACACTGTTATTTGCACATTATCTTACTGACTGGGAAAAGGTATTCTACTCTTCCATTATTTTTCTCTTTATGGCTAGCGATTTTCCAATAGTTCAAATAGGCATGCAAAATATTCTAACCTGTCTCCCAATGTATAATTAGAACTTCTGAAGAAGTCCACAAAGAGACAAGCCGAACAGTTTCCTGTGTACATTCAGACCTAACAGGGAAAAATAAATGTTGTATTTTAAGGTACCTCAAGAAAAGAGAGAAATGACCACAAAAACATAACATCCTTCCTTGGCCAAAGTTTGTAAGCAGTGTGTGCATAGAATATGAATCTGAACAACTGAATGCTTGGGATATTGTTACCAGTTGTCAGAAATTGGGAGTGAGGGAAGGCCTTTTGGAGCTGACCACTAGTAAAGTAAACCAAGCATGTGTACTCTTTTCCTTGTTGCCTATGTCTTGAAAGCTCTGCTATATGTTTTGTGATTAAATGTTTTAATTTGTCTTAATTTTAACCTGATTTCTAAAAAGGTGATGATGAAGTACCAATGGGTAAATATATCCAATGAGCCTTTCCTTTCATACAAGTGATAACCTTGTCCTAAGTAGGCTTTTGGAGCACATTTTCAGTGGCTAGGATCCACATGGATTATTGTCAGTTTATCCAATAAGAAACTCTATGCCCTTCTTGTTAACCAAATGAGGTGCCTGGACAGAGAGGATGAGGATGAAGGTATGTCTTCTGTTAGGATGTATAAGCAGAAAAGCTTTCTGGTGTAGAAGAATAGGGAAGCTTTTAGGGAGCTTATAACATTCACTTTTCAAGGGAAAAGAAAACTCAAAAGTTTCCTTGTTTAGAAATTAAAACTGTTTTTCCAAACAGTCATGTGCTTAAAGCAACTTTATTTCTCCGAAGACTGAACTCACACTGTTTATCTGACTGTCAGCTTGCTTTCAGTTTCATCCCACACATACCCAGATAGCCAACTAATCAAAACAATGCCAAAGCCATCACAATTGCAGAGAGTCTCAGAGGAAACCTTTCAGACTATGTGGCTGAGATTCCATTAAG
The DNA here is from genome assembly GCA_033124195.1 of Coracias cyanogaster. Taxonomy (NCBI): domain Eukaryota; kingdom Metazoa; phylum Chordata; class Aves; order Coraciiformes; family Coraciidae; genus Coracias; species Coracias cyanogaster. The sequence goes on from JAVSBS010027655.1 coordinate 20,244, forward strand.
GCTTTGCCACAGTGGTCTGTACCTTGGGAAGAGAATCCTATTGTTCCAGCAACGATTAAATAAAAGTTCATTTAATTGCTTCCTAATTAAGTATACAAGAAGAGGAAAAACAATTCTGAATGTGAGATTTGGATACATCCATTAACACACTTTCTGGAATAATTGTACTTTCCAGCATAACAGTTACATCCTGAGGTGTTTACTCAATCAAAGATTCAAGCTTTTCCATGGCTTGTGTAACACTATCAAAATGGTATTTAAAAGGAAAATTCAATCTTTTCCATTGCTTGCATAACACTATTAAAATGGTATTTAAAAATATCTACATACATTTGCTAATGAAAAAATTACGACTTATCCAAAAGATAGCCCAAATGGCTGCTTTAATTATATATTAGATAAATTTCCTATCTCTTGCCAACTTAATTCCTCAGCCTCACAGGGATGGGGAGAATGTAGTAGATTTCCAGAACCTGGTGAACTATTCCATGATGAGTTGCTGAAGAAACTGAAAGCCCTTGAGAGATTTCAAGCCGTGCTCCTGGCAGAGAGGAGCTGAGCATTTCAGATCCTATCACCAGACTTCCAGTATTGAGAATGACCTTTGTAACACCAGTATGTACCTTTCTCTTTGGCTTCGTTAGAGCAAATTAGCCTTTTGTCAGGTCAATATGTTGGGAAAATGGCATTTATTATCATTTGTAGGATACTTTTCCTGAGTAAAATGCAAGAAGTTTAAAAAAGCTAAACTGGAGACAGCCTTAATGTTTCTGAGATGTCTTAACAAAACAAGCAGTGTGGAATTGTGAACACTGAATTGCTCAGAGATTGCACAAAAAAATCCATTGGCCCTAATTCAGTGTCCAAAACATCTGCCCAGCAAAAGGCACAGGAAGAATTATTCGTACAATAGAGCTTCATTAGCCATTTTAACCTACACATTAATGAATGTGTAATGGCAGATGCTAGTGGTGAATTACATGTTAAAGATTCCTTCTGTTCCAAAAGGAAGAACAGAAAAGGAAGAGGCTCAGAAGGCACACTCCGTTCATTAGCTGGACATAATGCTAATTCTTGTGCCTGGCGTTTTTGTAAACTGCTGAGGAAGTGGAAGGGAGATCGTGCATCTCTCACCTTTTTGCTTTGCAACAGTTTAAAGGCCAGAAGAGTCAAAGACTATAGTTGAATTGAGTTGCTTCTGTAACACCTGCTGCTCATGTAACTGAGATGATTAGATGCATGTTGTTTTTTTTCTGGTGCTATTGATGTGGAGTAGAATTAGACTGATAATCCTGAGAGGTAACATCTGCAGTTCCCGCATGTAGGCATAAAGTAATTGATGTATTGTATAAGCTGTCTTGTCTCCAGGCAGCACCAGAAAATCTTTGCGCAGCAGTTAGGCAGTGATGGTGGGAGAGATGGAGAAGTTTAATGCATTGTTTTACATATTTTGTGTTCCTCCAACATCAGATACTTTCTCTGTTAAAGTATTGTCTCTGGACAGCACAGTGCTCTTGCCTCTTTGCTGATAGGAGTTTACTGATGCTTTATCCATTTTGCTTATGTACCTTCATGGCCAGACTGTGCAACACAGAGCACTTGCATGTTGTCTACCTTTGACAGAAGGAAAAGTGACAATTATAAACAGAACACCATATTTAATATTTTTAATACAATGTATAGGCATTTTCATTTTCAGCTGAAGCATGTTACTTTGACTTACTTAAAATAATGTACAGACTGAAATAGCAAATCAGTGTCCTAGTTACTGTACAAAGAATAGAACAGTTGAGAAAGGTGCCAGTTATTTCTCCACATAAGGAGGCTATGGTAGAATATGTGACAAATGTTTCCTAGCATTCCCATCTAAGAATACTTCATCATAGAATACGCTGAATTGAGTCTAATAATCTGAATCCACTTTTAAATATTTTAGGAGAATGTTGTGTAAAAGCTCAGATCTAGATGATCTATCACACTGCCTGACGGAGGCAGACTGCTAGTCATGTGAAAGCAAATAAAGTATGTTTATGTATGTGGTGTATTATGTAGATGTTTTCAGGGCAATGCAAATTCATAATCTTACTGAATTTTATGGCTTCCACTTAGTATTCGTATTTCTGTTCCATATTCTAGCACACTGGAAAATAACCCTGCCCTTATTCCACTGATTTCACTACAGTGAGTACAAATTCATTGTTTTCCTTTTATATCACTGCTGTCAAACTTCATAGTGTAATGTAATTAGGATTTTAACTTGAGCAAGAAAAAAAGTGTTCTTAACGTGCATTCTTTTGGTACGAAATCAACTATATCTGAAATTCTATTATAGTCACATTCAACACATTACTGTAAATATACTATGTATAATAACAAGTAAAATTTCTATTATCATTTTCCCAGTGCTGATATGCATCTTTTGCACAGTACATGACATAGAATAGCAAGAAGAAACAAAATGAAGAAATGTAACACCTTTATTGTTTATTTACTGTGCAATTCTTTACAGTAACATTATGAGCAACCCAATTTTTCTTCAGAAAGCCATACTAAGACTCGCTGATGTAAATAATATTACCCAAAGGCTGACTATCCCCTTTCTGAACTTTCCACATGAGGAGTAAGCACCCAAAACTGGAAGCATCTTTATGCCGACGCTTTGTTTTCTAAAATGATTGTAATTTACATAGAAACTAAATGTAGAAGTTCCCACAGAGATGTTTTTCTCTTCCAGCAAAGAAATATTGTGTATTGCTGCGTGAAAGTCAGATGAGCTGTAATTACTACCAGCCACATTTAAACAAAAAGAAACTTTGAAAACTTGAATAATGCAACCTGTGGTTTCAGAAGAGCACTCAAGGACTTACACTGTCTACTTTGCAGACTCAAGCTATGAAGTAAATTTTCCAGGAACTGTCACTAATTTCCTGAAACACAGATTAATTATTTTGAAATACACTAAGTCTTTAAAAATTGGTATGTTTGTATGCTTATTGTGGCTGTTATTCTGTGAATGAGAAGATCAGAGCAGTAGATGTTATCTGCTGTATTATTAAGCTCTTTTAACCATTGTCTCTGAAAAGAATGCCTCTTTACCAAGATACCTTGGAGATGTGTTATGGGAAAGGATAAAGCCAATAACTACTCAAAATTATTTAAAGCTATTTTTGCTTCACAAATACCCCCATATTTGAATTTTTTAAAAAACTGATAAAATTCTTGTGAAATGGTCCAGTCACAATCATGTTCCAGTAAATGTCTAAAATAAAAGAGGCAGTTATCAATGTATTAAAAGCTGGTGCCTAGATGATATTTCTGAGAAAGTAAAATGACAGTTATTTCTGAAGGAACCACTAGATGCAGCTGTTCAGATTTGAAGATCTTCAGGTTGTTTGGGATTTCTTTATTTACCTAATTTATCGTAATTGGTTTTTAAGCTGCTGGGTACTACAATATATAAACAGTGAAAACTTAGATTCATACAGGATTTTCTGTTTTGTTTAATTGTGTTATTATTGTTTATCAACATCTTTGAAAAGGATAAAATATGTGTCTTCATAATACGGTAATTGAAAGCTTCCTCAAGTTTTTCAGGATTAGCTGACATGTAAACCTATCTACATTGGGAGCTACATGACAGAGAATATTTCTGGGTGAAAATTATCAGTGCTGAAAGACATTGGTAACAGAAATATGATGTTTGCAAATAACCTGTTACCCAATACACATGGGAAGTGGCAGGAAAGTATAAGTTAGAGGAGGATAGAGAGGGAATACGTGAAGTTGGCAGGTGATCATATAAATCTCAATAGAGATTTATACATAAACTTTTTTTAAATTAATGAAAATGTGTCATTCGTGATTTCAAGAAAGATGCATTTCAGAAATGGGAAAGTTTCAACACTGTCCAGTTAGCATCTGTGTAACCTTACACTGTGCACTTACTACCTGAAAAGGACAATAAATGCTTGGACATGAACAACAAAGTAAACACTTACAGTATAGACTTGGCATCCCATTGAAGTTGATTGTAAAAGTATGGCTTTAATACTTGCTTAACAGGTTGATTATACTTCTCCAACTGTAAGATATATGCTCAGACAAGACCATCTCTCTGACTTTTTTTTTATGAGAAGGATAATGTTAAGGATTCAACTAAATGGTGGTCTGCATGCTCAAAATATATTACAGATGTGTGCTAAATTTAATGAACATTGTTAATGAACAGATATGGGAGAGCATACTTTTTTTCTTCAAGCTTGCAAGGAAATTTAGGAAGATATAATTCATATTTATTTGTTTTCTCTTCACCAGATTTATGATGATGATAATGAACTTTAATGAACTAAAGGGTACACTTTCTCTGCAAGTAAAGATGTGAAGTTCAGTAGGAAATGGGTCTGCATGTAATAATTCAGTCAATTTCTTTTCCTGTAAGAAATAAAAGGTAAAAGAGTAAAACCATAACATCATATAAAAGGACAAATCTAGCTACTTATTTCAAAAGCATCATGCCTCTTGTATCTCCCACAATGTCTCCCAGTCTCTCAAAGCTCATTTTAAATATTGTAAAATAAGGATGACAATGACGCAACTTTATCTTCTTACATCTTGGACTGAAACATAGTCAAAGAGACAACTTTTCACTTCAACCCTTATGTTTATTCTTTAGACAATCATTTCAGAGGCATTGTAGTGCTAACAAATATAGGACAGAAGGAACAGTGAGGGAGAAAAACCTTAAAAATTAATTCTTTTTCCTTTGAATAAGGAAATACTTGAGAAATATTTATGAAGGGACACTTTGAATTAAAAACCTGAGGGAGAAGCGGGGGAAAGAAAAAGGAGGAATACCTGATAGTAGCTCTACTTTATATTCCTTTCTTAATAGTATTGTTCGCATGGCCTGCTAAATGGTTAGTATACCTAAATATTAGCATCAGATAATGTTTGCTTTTCATCCCTCTGAATACAAAGTAACCTGGGAACAGATGAAGACACAATTTGTGGAGATATAGAAAACGGCAAATACTACTACATAGCTTACAAAATTCAGTGCAGTTGTATCAGCATTTGTTTTGATTTATTTGGCTGCAGAAGAAGCAACATAATGCAAAGTCTACTAATGCTTTACCACATGGCAACAAACACCATACACTAATGAGTTTGAGTGGATGCATCTTTTCTAATTCACATATCTAAAAGTTAGACAATGAAGGCATTATAGTAAGTAGAGAAAAATGGGCATCTTCATGGAGTGATTAATCCCATCCTAACATGTGTCTGGATCATGCAGCTTGAATTGTGCTTCAGAACACAAAGGGATCCAAAAGTGCCTAGCTGAGATTCAGACATTTCACTTTTGAATACCTCAGGGAAGTGAAGGTTATTTCTATCTATTGTATTTTATTCTATCTTCCATAGGAGAATGCTATCATATATATATATCTCAAAATAGTGTATAGTCAGATACGTAAATTTCTTTGTTTTTTCGAAGAAAAAAAAGAGTAATTATTAAAGTACCAAGAATTCTCATGGTAACATGTTAGGACAATAGAATATTCACTTTGACTCTACAAGCATAATATGTCTTCAGTGAACAAGGCAATAATTTTCTTATTTGATATCTTATTAAAATTATACTCTACATACTGTCAGATTTAAATGGTTATGACTTTGGCTTTGCTAATGTTCTAGGGTACTTTACACTGAGACTCAAATGAGCCATGAATTCTCCCAGGAAGAAACCTTCTCCAACTTCTGCAAAACAAAAATTACCTGTATTAACTATTTGTGAAGCATAGGCTAATGCATGTATTTAGACTCAAACTAATATTTTTAAATAATCTTTAGTGGCTACTTTTTTTGAGTTTCTCTGTACATATAATGTTTTCACTCAGTTGCAAGAGAGCTTTGTACCCCACTAATCTTTGACACAGTAGATACTTGTGCTGAGGTGTAAAGTCCAAACCCAGAAATGGTACTCTAGATGTGAAGCAATTGTGGCTTTCTACAATACTGGTGAATAACATGTTCTTATTTCTATGATTGGTGACACAATTCTTTACAAATGAACCTGCCGCTAAGTGTACCACAATGCTGTCTCACATGTGGTCTAAGAAATGAACTGAGACCATCAATTTAGGACATGAAAAAGCAGCTAAAAATTGTTCGGGGCTGACCCAGGGTGATTGAAGCAGTCATAAAGTTGAAAGTTCTGTGTATCCTATTATATATCCCTTGATACATTCAGGTGTCTGCTGTTATTTTGGCAGACAAATGTATTTCACAGGTTATGCTTCTGTCACAAAGGCTTCACAGCAAAAAAAAATCCAGCATTGTTAGGGGAATTTGTAACATTTTTAGCAAAGATAAGACTTTGGACAGAAAGGCTGAACAGATCTAATGGAACCAAAAATGGCTCATATATAAACAAAAACATGGTCGGTGAAGATACTAATTGGAACATGTTTTAAGTGACTTATGAGTCTTTTCCACACAAAGCCACATAGTGAGATTGACAATAAAAGAATAATTACAAGAGAATATCTCAAAACTACAGAATAACTACAGGATTTAAAAGAATTCAGAAAGTCAGGCACATTTCACAAAGGATAAAACATCAAACCTAAGAAAGCCAGAGAAAAGAAATGAAAGAAAAATATCTTTAAAAACTATATTTCAGGGGAGGAAACATCAAACCACTATCTCTTTGCACCTTGTCATGAAGTGCTTGATTGAGTTATACACAGTGGGTACATAGGAATTTGTTTTCTAGAGAATAATGTTTTGAGCAGTATGTATTAGAAAAACCCTTTCAACCTTAAACATTGCAGTATTACCTTTGTAATTGACATCCATGCTCATTGAGAGCATGTGGAGGAAAAAGAAAAACAACCCTTCAACTCCTTTTTAATGTCAGGTGTTCTTGTAGCCTTTGATTATTCTGTAAATTCTCTGAATTGGGATTTGCTGTAGTTTTATGTTAATCTGTCAAATCAAAATGTTTTGTTTACTAAGTATTTTAATCAAGATATCAGATCAAAATAATCCTTTATTCTAATTTAGGTCTCAAGTCTTTCACTATGATTTTCAGCTTTACAGGAAGTTTCTGTATACAGGCTTAATTTGATTACATCTACACAGCATTGATACAAAAATTATTAAACCCTTATTATGACCGTGAATTCACTAGTCAAGAGATTGAGGCATCAAGAGTCCAGAGATGGAGTCTATTCCAAAACCAAGTTCAAATGAATAAAAAAGCTTTGCATTTATTTTGATGTATTTTGAACAAGACCTTTTTCCAGACTGCCTCCACTCTAATAATTATCACTGGGTGATGAATGGAGAGCAGCCCTTCAGAGAAGGACTTCAGGATATCAGTGGGTGAAAAAATTGGAATGATCCAGCAGTGTGTGCTTGCAGCCCAGAAAGAAATTCATATCCTGGGCTGCAGAAAAAGAAGTGTGGCCAGCAGGTTGAGGGAGGTGATTATACTCTGCTCCCCTTCTACTCCACTCCCCCTCTACTCTGCTTCCCTGAGACCCAACCTGGAGTACTGCTTTCAGCTCTGGGATCCCCACCATAAGAAAAACATGGACTTGCTAGAATGGGTCCAGAGGAGGGCCAGGAAAATAAGCCGAGGGCTGGGACTCCTCAGTAGAAAAGCTGAGGGAGCTGTAATGGTTCAGAGAAAGAGAAGGTAAAGCTTCAGGGAGACCCTTTGTGGCCTTTCAATATATAAAGGGGGCTTATAAGAAAGATTAGAGAGGGGCTTTTTACAAAGGCCTGTATCAAGAGGACAGGAGACATGGAAAGAGGGTAGATTTAGACTGGATATGAGGAAGTAATTCCTTACAATAAGGGTGGTGATCAACAGAAATAGGTTGCCCAGAGAAGCTGTGGATGCCCCATCCCTGGAAGTGTTCAAAGTCAGGTTGGGTGGAGCTGGGAGCAACCTGATCTAGTGAAAGACATCCCTGCCCATGCCAGGGGGTTGGTCTAGATAATCTTTGAAGTTCCTGTCGCAGTCTGGGCGCCAGCGTCCGTACCGCCTCCCAAAAGGGAAGAGGATCGAGGGCAAGGTGAGATACTACCCCAACAAGCTCGT
>JAVSBS010027656.1:0-30814 GCA_033124195.1 Coracias cyanogaster
AAGCTGATCCTGCTAGTAAATCCTGAGGCAAAGGCAGCATTCAGTACCTCAGCCTCTTCCATGTCTCATGTAACCAGGTTGCCCTTCTCCTCGAGCAATGAGTTTCCCCAGTCTTCTTTTCATCACGTATGTACTTACAGAAGCCTTTTTTGTTATCTTTATGTCCCTGTCCAGATTCATTTCCATTTCAGCTTTAGCTTTCCTAACTTCACTCCTGGATGCTCAGACAATATTTCTGTTGCAAACCCTGTTTACCGGTCCTTGTTTTCACCTGCTGTATGTCTCCTTTCTGTGTTTGAGTATTACTAGGAGCTCCTTGTTAATCCACATAGGCCTCCCAGCATTATTGTCTGACTTCCTATTCATTAGGATCGACTTCTCTTGAGCTTGGAAGAGGTGATGCTTGAATATTAACCAACATTCTTGGGCCCCCCTTCCCCCCACGGCCTTATCCCATGGGACTGTTCCAAGCAGATCTTTGAAGAGGACAAAGTCTCCTCTCCTGAAGTCCTGGTTTGTGAGACTGTCGTTCACCCTCCTCCCTGCCTTCAGGATTCTGAACTCCACCAGCTTCAGGTCTCTGCTGCCAAGGTTGCCGTTCACCTTCACATCCCCAATGAGCCCCTCTGTGTTGGTCCCAGCATCGCGCCTCTCCTTGTTGGCTCCTCGGTCACTCAAAGGATGAAGTTACCAACAATGCACTCCACAAACCTCCTGTATTGCCTATGCTCTGCTGTGCTGTACCTCCAGCCAATTCTAGGGTGGTTGAAGTCCCTCATGAGGACCAGGGCCTGTGAACATGAGGTTGCTCTCATTTGTCTGTAGAGGGCCTCATCCACTTGTTCCTCCTCATCAGGTAGCCTACAGCAGACATCTACTATAATGTCACCTTTACCTGTCCTCACTTTAATCCGAACCCTTAAGTACTCAGTTGGCTCCTCATCCATCCCCCGGCAGAGCTCCATGCACTTCAGCTGCTCTTTCATAAAGGGCAGCTCTCCCTCCTCCTTTTCTCATGCTGTCCTTCCTAAGGGACCTATATTCTTCATTGCAACACTCCAGTCACGGGAGCCATCCCACCAGGGCTCTGTGGTCCTGACAGGATTGTAGCCCTTCAGGTGCACACAGATCTGTGACACAGCATGTTTATTCTCCATACTGTCTCCATTAGGATGCAGTCACTTCTTAGAGGCACCCCAGCATGTTGAGTTCCTGGAGATGGTTTGGGGGGTTATGATGCACCTAGTGTTATTATCCTTTTTGACATAACATAATTAAAGCTGAAGAGAACTGAGTAAAGAATGACACATTAGGATGATTTAGTATAACAAACTAAACCAGTGATCTATATACAGTAGTTTATATGGAAACAATAAATATTTTTTACATTAACAATATCTCCTTTATTTGTTTACCTGAAATTAGAACCTAATGTTGGTAATTCCCTTTAGAATAAGAAGCAATTACTTGGGATGCAGTCATCTTAATTTAAAATCGATTTAAAACAACTCATTAAACAGAAATAAATCGGTACAACGCCCTGTAGCTCTCGCCTCCCAAAACCAGCATGTGGCGCTGTCTCCTGTAAAAAACCAGCCCCGAGTTTCGCAAGGCTGGTCTCCAAAAGAGCTCATTTTCACACTGTCAGACTGCTCTGAAGCACAGGAAGGAAAATCATCCCTGTATTTTTAACATAAGACCAGTACTCTGCATTTGCAAGAATTTACTGGTACTAATTCGACAACTACTAATATAAAAGATTATTTAATGTCAGTTATTGGCAAAGAAAAGTCAGCAAGCAAAAATAACTAATACGTCTATAACATCTATTTATGTCTATTTATATGGTTATAGACCATGATTATCTTTAAAGATTGGCTGAATTGTACATATCATTTATTTCCCAATTCCTGTATTCTGTAACCAATTTATTAACCTCTTGAAAATGAGTATATTTACAAACTTATGTATCTTGTCTCTTTAACTATCAGATATTCAGCCTGTGGTGGGGTTTAATTACCTACTAAATTCTTGAGCTACCGAGCCTGTTTCTTAATCTCCATGTAAGGGAACAGGACCTGTGTGAATACAGTTTTACTGGAACTGAACAGCCAGTCTTTTGTGTGCTAACCAAGTCAGCCCTCACTAAAAAGGAATTCAGAGACTATGCTGATGATCTTTGTAACCATGACCTTTCAAACAAAAGCAACTGAGTAAACTGTGTATTCACAAACTTTTTAAGGGCTCTATGCCCTTTGCTGCCAGACTTTATAAAACAAAAGTATTCATACCCTTTTACTTAAAGCTGGTGGTTATAATATATAACATAAATTACATTAGTACTAACACAGAGGGGATATATCTACAGAACCATTCGTCCTCTCTAGATTTGCATCTTTACAGAGTCACTTTTTCTTTTTTTCAGGCAGCTATTATCTCCTAAAGTACGGCAAAAGGTAAAAGCATTTGGTGTACCTGTAAACACTATGAATCAGTGAAGCAATTTTCTTTTCCTGACTCAAGGCAAAAAGTTGCAAAATTTTTAGTCGAGGCTTAAGAAAACCTACCTGAAAGTCAGTCAGCTAGAAACTGGCAAGTCCTGAACTTAGTATTGAGGCCTGAATGGGCTCACCACTATTTGTCACAATACTGCTAGGACTGTGAATTTATTTCTGTCTTGTTCTATAATGAGGTTGTTTTTTCTTCTTAAATATATAGAGATGCTGGACTAGGTGAAGTAACCAGTTCTCTAGCGGTGAGAAATCATTTAGAATTGGGAACAGCATTTCTGAGCCACTTATGACCTCTGCTCACTGCAAGAGGTGGGTAGTCGCTCCAACTCCAAAGATGAATACTTCTGGAGGTGTAGCTGAGATGGTCTTCCTTGCCTAACCAGGGCACTTCCAAAATAGCCAGCAGAGTACACTTACACAGTGCAAGCAGCAGGGCAACTTCTGCGCTGGGACGTGGCAGGTGACCTCATCTTCTGGCAGCTGCACTCCCTCAAGCATCCAAAGGCACAAACTGTCATCTCAATTTGTTAACACTTGCAGAAGAGAATCTAGCCTACTGGCTTCTTTCAAGTGAAGATTTCTTATTAGTTGACAAGAGACACTGGAAGCTGCAAAGTAGTACCTAAACAAATTTGTCTCATTTCCTATTACATTTGTACATTATCAACACTTTTGAAAAGAAATCTCTTCGCTTTTTAATCTGTGCTTTTTGTAGTAACATAGTAAAATTCTGGCTAGAATGGAAAAGTAGAATATAACTAGTGATTTATTAGTGTGGATGTAGCAAACCTCCTTACACTTTGATTTTCTGACAGATAGGGGTGTATGGGAGCTGTATGCATATAGTCTGGTAAGGGTAATGACATTGTGGAACATGCTTTACTTCATGTTTGTGTGCACAAGAACATCCATAAAGAGAGGAATTGCAGTCACGTAAACTTAGTACAAGCTAGACTGGTGGAAGACCTTGCTGTCTATCGATGAGATTGTAGGCCATTTTCCTAATGAGCACTTGACTTATGCTAAAACTTGTTCCAGTAAAGAAGACTGCTGCACAAATATAGGGTTTGACGACCACATTAAACCACTAGTATTAACTCCTGAAATGGCCTAAAGAGTACTTGTTTCAGCTTGGGATTTTCAGGTTCAGGAGGCTTAGCCCACAGTCTCCAGTGAGAAAAGATCCACTTGCTCTTTGTAGTAACACATACTTGCAACGGGAGGAGTCCATGTAGCGTAGGCAGCGAGGAATGTGGTTCGTCACCTCTGTGCTGGATACTACTGCGGCATGTACTGCCAGCCCTGGACCCCAAGGTGCAGCCAGAGAGGACCTCAGGCTGATGTCTGTACTGTATGGTAGCCATCTTAAAGCCCAAGGCGCCGTTTTAACTTTGCAGCTATTAACTAGAGGTATTCGCACTAATGACTTGTAGATTTTCATTTGTAACTAACTCTTCAGACGAGCCTTTATGGGTTTCACCTTGGGAAAAATGCTCACCGCGGTGTTTCCCTTTAAGAAACGCCGAATTTCAAAAAGTAATTTACGTGTGCTCCTGCCCCTTCATCCTTTTTATTAAAAAAAAAAGAGGCTAAGCAAGGCTTTAAGGACCGGCTCCTCAGCATGGCTGCTGACACACAAAGCCACGGGCGGGCTGCGCCGGCCTCCTCCGGCAGCGCGGTGTGTCCTGCGCGGACAGCGGGCCCGGCCCGACCCCACCAAGCGCCGGCCCGGCGCTAACGGCCGGTTACCTGGGGACAGGGCGAGCGACTCCACGGGCCGCCCGCTCGCCCCGCCGGTGCCCCACAGGTGGCGGCGTGCAGCGACCGCCCCGCCGGGCCGACCTGCCCGTGGCCGCACGGCCCGCCCGCCCCGCCGCCGGCGCTCGGCGCAGCCAATGGCGCCGCCGCTGTCAGCCTCGGCCCGCCCGCTGCCGGGCGGGGGAGGGCTGTGGGCCGGGGCGGGCGGGAAGGCGGGCGGGGGTGAGGGGAGTTGAATGATTGAACTTTCTTGTGTAGTTTCTGCGGCGCGGAGGTGCCTGCCCCCAGCGCAGCCCGGCACCAGCCCGTCGAGCGGGAGCTCACCCCGGCGCCTGCCGCCCCCCGCAGCGCCCGGTCGCCCCTCTGCCCTCCTCTCCCGCAGAGCGATGGTGCGGAGGGCGCCCGGCCCGTCCCTCGCCCTGCTCCTCTGGGTAGCGGCCGCCTGCGGCAGCCCCGCCGGGCCGGGGGCTGGCGCCGCCGCCGCCTCCCGCAGGCAGGACGAGGCTTTCTCCACCGCCAGATGCACCTCCAGGTGCCTGAGCCTCCAGATCACCCGCATCTCCGCCTTCTTCAAGCATTTCCAGGTAGGGGCATGGCGCCGCGCAAGGGCGCCTCGCCGCCGGCCCGCCCGGCGGGTGGGTGTCCCTCGGCACCAGCACCGGCGGGGCGGGTGCGGCAAGGAGAGCCGGGGCCCGAGCGCCCCTCGGCAAAGTTGGGGGCCGTCTCCCCAAGGGATGGCGGGTGCCGCCGCCAGCACTTGGAGGCGGCGGACAGGTGGGCACGGCCCCGCGGCAGTGCCGAGCCCCGCCGGTGAGTGTGGGTGCCGGCCGGGATCCCCGATGGGCTGGGAGGAGGCGGCGGACCGTGGGGCTCCCGGCACGCCGCGCCCCGCCACGCACTTGTCAGCGCCCGGCCCGGCGGCGGGGCTGAGCCCGCGGCGGGGCCACCGCTCTGCCTCGGCTTGGCGCAGGTGCTCGGCGCTCCCTGCCCCTGCCTCTGGCACGGCACGACGGTATCGGGCCGCTGCCTCCGGTGATGTCCGAGGCCGTGGTGGGGACGGGGCGGCCGCAGCACGGTGCTCACGGGCCGGGGTGCGCTGGTGCTTCCGAGCGGCGGGCGCTGCTGGGGCGATGCGGCGGGGCTCCGCCTGCCTGCGGCCCGGGCGCCGTGCCGCCCGCCTGTGGTTCGCTTCTCCAGCCCGGTGGAAAAGTTTGGGCTTATTTTTTTAAGAGCGATGCTCGGGAACGTGCAACACTGAGGGAGGGGGAAACACTTTATTTTTTTCCTCTGTCTGAAACAGAGGGACACAGCTCTGGCTAACAGGAGTGGGGAAAGGGGAATGAAGTGGGGGGAAACGGGAGTTGAAGTGGCGGGAGACGTGCGGGGTGTCACACGAAATGGCCGAGAGTGAGCCCCGCAAGCGACTGCGCTGGCAGCAGTGCGGGGGGCGGTGGGACGGCAGCGGGCATCTGCCCGTCTGCCAGCTGAGCGCGCACCTCTCCTCTCGCCCTTCCCCACCTGTTCTACGCTGTGCGAACATGAAAGCGAGTCGCCTCCATCCAGATGACGGAAGCTCTTCTGAAGTGCCAGGCCCTTCTCCCTCCCAGGCCCCTTCCATAAGGGGCCGGCCCGCCCGCTGGGCGCGGAGCCACCTCCACCTTCCGGGCTGGCCCGTCGCCGCGGGACACCGGGGACCGAGCGGGCAGCGCGCCGCCGGCTTCCCCGCCGCTTCCCTGTCGGGTGGACCCTGGAACCAGCCCAGCAGCTGGCCGGGGTAAAGGCAGCTTTCGCGGGTAAGGTTTTGGCACGCAGGGCGGGCCTGAGAGATATTTGAAGATAACCCGATTTATGAAAAAAAAAAAAAAAGAAAAAAGAAAAGGTCGGTGCGAAAGGAGAGCGTAACGCGTTCGTTCGCCGCGGCAGCGGGAGGTGCCCGGTGCCCGGTGCCCGGTGCCGGTGCTGGGGCTGAGCGGGGAGCGGGGCCGCACCCGAGGCGGGCGGGGAAGGGGCGGAGCGCGCGCGGCCGGCGGGGCCTCCGGTTCGCGGGGTGGCTGCGGGGCGGGCAGCGCCCCTCAGAGCGGCTCCGTAGCCTGGGGAGGGGCTGGGGTTTTTTTTTTACTGCGTTGTCAGGCGGCCGTAACTTACTTGTTTGACAGTTTCAGCGGCTGAAGAGGCAGCGTAGATCAAGCCGGCTCCCGGTGAAAGGCTTTTTCTGTGTGTGTTTTCTTGGCAAGATTTGTTTTCTAACGTAAAACTGCTGACAGAATGCACATTGCCAGACAATAGTGATTACATTTTAATTAGCCTGGGTGAAATAAACTGCAAATTACTCACTTAGGAGTTGATAACTGGCTGGTTTTTTTTCTAATCGGTTGAAAATCTCGGAGTTTTAACCCCAACCTGCTAAAGCACACGGTAATTTATCTAAATTACCAGGGATTAAACTCCTGCTAGACCTGAAACGACCGTAATGTTTGGAAGATAAAGTGCTCTCGTTTATAAAAGTTAAGCTTTCCATTGTCTTTTAATGAGGGAAAGGAGGAGAGTTTTAGAGTACAGCAGGCGTCCAGTGTTCTCACAGGAGCCTGATAATACACTGTGGGCTATAGGACGGGCAGCTCTGAGCCTTATTATTCCACAAGGGCTAGAGGACACGATGGTCCTTTCATCCCCCTCTCTTCTTCCTCCTTCTAACCTTCCCCCCCCCGCCCCCCGCCCCGGCTTTTTCTTCTCAAGTGGTAGCAATTTCTGAAGTTCTTTTCATTTCAGAGATGCCCACTTATCTTGTAATCTGATTCAACCTTTGAAGCTAACTAAACACTAGCTCATCCCAACTGGAGCAGGAAGGAACTCTAGTGTCTCCCAGTTAGGACAAGAATTGAAAGAAGACTGGTCCACTCATTTCCCTGCCCTGTTTTAGATACAGCCTCAGTGGTGGGGGTCAGGGAGCCAGCAGCTGGCTGCTTCATGGGAGTTGGCCTCCCTGATGCTTTAGAAAGACTTCATTTCATGTAGTTCTTGGTGCTAAAACTACATCGCTAACAACCTTCTGGAGGGGCTGAGGCAGTTGAAGAGGAAATCAGGACTAATTCTATACTTACTGGCTCCCTTGTTGAATGCCAACTGATATTTTTCAAATTTCTGAAATGCTCCTAAGAGACTTTCATTCATTTTCCCCCACAGACTATTTTCACCCATATTTCTTTACCGTCCCTATTTGTGAAAGGGTCAAGAGAGGTTCTTTCTTTTCTCTTTTTTTTTTTCTTAAATCTATTTGGGAATCACTCCTAAGCCTATTTTAAAGGTGAATTCTCAGTAGGGAATTATTTTACCCATGCACAGGTCAAATAATTTACTTTTTTCTTTTCCATGTAGACTATTGATGTGGGTTAAAAGAAGAATTTGTCACCTGAATCAGAAGTCTGTGATCTTCAGAACGCCTGTTGGAGAGGCACAGATGCCTGCTCTTTGCTATAAAATGCCCATGGCTGGGGGATTTTCCATTTTGAGGAGTGTTGGGGAATTCTAGGTAGAGGTTACATCAAAGGACATTTGGGTTTATAATATGAGAGTTATCGCACCGCAAGGGCCCAATGAAATATATATGTTTTATATCCATCTGTGGCCTATCTGCAAGACAGGAAGTTTCACACAGAATGTGCTGGCACAAAGTCGTTTCATAAAAAAGCAAATAAAGAATGTAAGCAGAATGGATCATAGTGGTTTCTTCTTTTATATAGCAGTGTATTAGTTACATATCCACAGTAGAGAATGATGTTAAATCAATAATGGGCTCCAACATATTTTTTCTGTCTTCCTGGAGTGTGTGCAGCGTTTAGCTTGCTTTGGACTTTTGCAGATGAGAGAAAGCATTTTCATCCCAACTGTGGAACTTGGGCCACGGAACAGCACTGAATGAAGCATTCATTGACCTGTGGTCAGAAAGAGTAGGGCAAGGAGAACACATCTCTCTAGCCGAATGTTTAGAGTGCTCACTTTTGTGTGTTGAGATGGGGGTTTTACACTGATTGTTGTGTAACACGTATGAGGGAGTAATTGGAGCCTTCACTGGAACCTGTCCATGCCCCTGGGTCAGTGCATTGGCAAGTTCCTACTGCAGTGCTTTGTGTCTGGCAAAATTCTCTGTAAAACACTTGAACAGGGAAGGATGGTTAGAGTGTTCTTCCAGCAACCAGGAGCATGACAGTCAAGTGGGCTGCCTACAAGGAAGAAGATGTAGTTTTGAACCTGACAGTCTTGGACCATAATCAGTGTTGTACCCATTTGGCTGTTGCTTGAAAGAGCATGCTTTTGTGTTAGTAAGCTCCCCTTAAAAGATGGGAAGGGCAATTCCTTCTCTAGTTTGGAATGAAGGAAAGGCTAAGGTGCCTCGCTCCACAAGAAATGTCAAGGTTGAGAATCCTGTGTGAAAGAAGGCAAACTGTTTTAGGAACTGAGATTGTAAAGAAGAGTGATGTCATTGCATGCATTCTTTCCATCAACATTTTCTTCCTAAGGCAGTTCCCCTCTCAGTGTTCCAGCTGATGTACAGAAGAATGTTAGGGATTTTACTTTGATGTATCCAAAGTTTATTTGTGAATCCAGTTATATAATAACCTAGTACAGTAGATAAAACCCTCTGGAAGATGAGGTAACAGTTATTGCACAAAGTTTTGTATTCCTGAAAAGGGTATGGATATAAATAGAGACCTTGTATAGCTGGCTGGGAAAGAGGCTTGAATACTCAGATTAGTTTAGCTCAGGCTTTCCTGTGTAACCTGCCTGTTTTAGTGGAGTGAGGCTAAATTCCTTGCATTGCTGTCTATGGGTGTAGCCTTCCCTGTCTGTGCTATTACTCGTGGATGAACTTCCATTTTGGGGGAGCAGGCACGGTAGTGACTTTTTCATGGCAGTTCTGTTTTCAAGGTGTGTGAAAACACGGTTTGGATTTTAACCTCCACTGCCAACTGTTTGAGTCGTGTTTAGAAAACAACATGATGAAAAGTTTTCTTTGTGAATAAGAGCTTGAACATCGGTGTTAAGCACATAGGCTAAAGGTACAGAATAAAAATGTTATGGAAAGTAACCAGTGTTTGCTTGGGCCTATGAACTCATGGCTCTTCTTTCTTAGTTGCCATCTGTTACAGACCTCTCAAGTGTCTTCCTGCTTAACATGTGAAACTTGACAAGTTAGCTAAGATAGAGGAGGTGTCAATCTTGTTTACTAGGTCAGAAGCTGAAAGGGTGGTAGAACATGCCATAGGATAGAAGAATGGCAGCAGCAAGAATTTGGGGGAGGTTGCTGGTCAAACTGACTGGCTGTGTTTGCGGTATGGAGTCACAGGGACAGAGAGAGGCCAGAGCCACATGCTCATGGAGTGACAGAGTAATTGAGGCAGGACAACACCTCTTGGCAACCTGTTCTAGTGTTCAACCACCCTTACAGGAAAAAAAAGTTTTCTTATGTTCAGATGGAATTTCCTGTGTTTCAGTTTTTGCCATTGCCTCTTGTCCTGTTACTGGGCACCACCAAAAAGCGTCAGGCTCTGTCTTCTTTACTCCCTCCTGCCAGATATTTACAGACATTGATGAGAACCCCTTGAACCTTTTCTATTCCAGGCTAAACAATCCCAGTTCTCTCAGCCTCTTCTGATGTGAGAGATATTTCAATCCCTTTTCTGGTCTCGCTTGACTAAGTCTGTGTCTCTCTGTGTAATGGGAAGCCCAACACTGGACCTAGCACTCCAGATATGCAGGAGTTTCTAGAACAGAGAATAGAAGTAGTTGCATTTTAAAGATGTAAAGCCTGCTAAATATGTGTACTAATTTCTAAATTTGTGTTCATTTTTTACATTTTCTTATGTTGGTTTATATATGACCATTTCTGATTGTCAGTGCATTAAAAACAAAATGCTAATGCTAGATCAGATCAGGTTTTCTTTTTTTTCCTGTATTTTCAGGTATTGGTACATCTCACTGTGTTTTAAATATTTTTTGGGAGTAGCCTTCAGGAGTAAATTGAATCTTAGCAAATCCATTTCTTTATTCTTAAGAGGGCAGTCCAGGTACATTGGGATGTACATGGGTAGTATGATTCAGAATTGTGATTGCTGCTTGAATAGGTTCATGAGTGATTGTTTAAACTAGTTGAGGTGGGCACGGTTTAAAAACATATCAGCCACAGTGTGGATGAACTTGGTCACACAGGGATTGTGTGTTCATACCTAAGCTAACTTGTTTGAGTAGCGGATGAGTTACAGTTGAAGCTTTTGAGTGGTAAGCCAATTTCATGATACATGAAGGGAAATTGAGAGATTTCCCCTCCTAAGTGTGATTTAATATAAATCTAATAGTAATATAGTAAGAATTAGTACTTAGGAATTAGTACAAAGCTAGGTCAGCTAAGGGTAACTCAAAGTTGGTTTTAGAAGGATGGAAAAATACTGTTTTAAGCTAATAGATCTATATGTTGCATAGTGTTTAATAGCTGTAAGAGGGAAAATTAAGGCCTTAAAATTTTGTTATATTGAATGACTGATAGCTATATGATCATAGAATCATAGAATCACAGAATGGTTTGAGTTGGAAGGGACCTTAAAGACCATCTAGTTCTACCCCCGCTGCCATGGGCAGGGACACCTTCCACTAGACCAGGTTGCTCAAACCACCATCCAGCCTGGCCTTGAACACATCCAGTATAGGGGCATCTACAGCCTCCCCAGGCAACCTGTTCTGGTGACTCACCACCCTCAGAGTGAAAAACTTCTTCCTGATTCCTAATGTAGGTAGGTGGTAGGATGTTGTTTTCACTGTTACAGATACCTGTCAGGACAATTGAAGTTCTTTAGGAAAAACAAGCAATTCTTTAAAATAAATAATAGAAGGTTCTCAGATTTTGTATCTACAGGCAAATAGTGTGCAAGTGATTACCTCTAGATATACAATACCAGATTTTACCTACAAGTCAGGCAGCTAGTTGTCTAAATGCCAGCACATCTACCTTCCAGTTGCTTGCAATTCCAGTGTGACTGCACCTGCAAAAATCTGCAATTGATTCCAGATGGGAAAGTGGTAGGCCAGCCTGAAAGTCTAGGGTTCATGTGCCTCTTTGTGCTCTGCTATAGAAAAGATGGAGGTCATGAAGAAACCATTTATTGTGACTGTCTTGAGTAATCCCGAAACAGTAAATTACCTTTCATGGAATCTTTTGGAAAGATGTAGTACTTCTGTAATGAGATGTAGTAGATACGTTGTGTGTTATTCCTGGAATATTTCAATTCCAAGGGATAGGTTACCCAGGAACCAAGTTTGCTTTATGTCTTTAGGGACATGTTCACAATCTTTTCTGCATGTTACTACTTAGGAATTGTGTGCCATCTGCTTGTCTTGCCATTTCAGTACTTGTCTCGTTCCCAAAAATAGTCCTTGTGTTAAGTATTTCTGACTTTCATATGTCTCATAAAGCACACCGCTATTAATTTCTTTCCACAGAGAAATTCAAACGTTTGCCATTACTTTATTATTTTCTCAAAACTTGTTAAAATTCCTAATCATTATTCTGTCTTCACTGTTCATGTGGTGTATGATATGGATAATTATACTGGCATTTGGTGTGTTCTTATTATTGAGATCTGCTGTCATAAAAAAGAGGTGCACAGATCTTCTAACATGATCTTGATTTCAGCATGAGTTATGTTCTCTTTCTTAGAAGCAAATTCAAATCTCTTTGGCATCAGTGAAGGCTTGCACAGCTGATACGGGTGCAGGAGTTGCAATGCCATTTTTTTCTAGCAATTTTAGTTACTCAAATTTGAGACCTTAACATTGGCCATTGCTTTCCCAAATTAAAGTGTTTGACTGTGCCTCAAGTGTAAGTTTTAAATACATATCAAATGAACTTTGTGAAAATGTAGGCAAATGGTGAGCAATTGTATTGAACAATAAGACTTGCCAAGATGCTTTTCTTGCATTTTACTTGTGGATGCTTACACATTAGAAAAAAATTCTTTATACTATCTTACTCTTGTTCATAAAACTAAAATTGCTGTTTATTGGGTAAATGTGCCTGATACTAAATGCAATAAAACTGATAGGAATTTTACTAATATGTTTTGAGGCAGATGTTTTATATATAGAAAATATTGGCAAAGTATAGTTTTAATGTTGCAGGCATGTGTTGGGGAGGAGAAGGAGATGGGCTTTTGAAAAGCATTAGAAAACTTTTGAAAGAAAACCACTGGGAGTTCTAAAATGTAAATCCATTTTCCATTTGAACATATATCCACTTACTACACAGTGAAAGGTTATAAGCTAGGTAGTGTTCATATTAAAACTATTATTGAAACATTTTTCATTGTCTGCATATGGGTTGTGTCTGTAATTAACTAGTGCTCTGAATTGTATTTAAATGTGTTTGTTTTAGTGAGTGTCCTAGTAGGATAAAAACAGCAATACATTTCTAAGACAGCTTGAAAACCAGGCTGATTTCCCAGATGTTGAACATTTGTCATTTTGCAAAGGGCAAACTTCTTAAGACTGAGTGCTGAATTTATGTGTATCTACAAATGGAGATTATTATTCACAAGCTTGTCTACATCTCCACTGGCTATTCTGTGTGAATTTTTGCTTTCTGTGATTATATGGATTTGAGTACATAACCAGCTTCTGTAAACAGAAAAGGAAAGTGCTGTTATTGAACATCTGTATTTTTAAACATCAAAATGCAATTAGTGACCAAGTATCAGGAATATGATACAGAAGAAAGACACATTCCTACCGATGTTGTCAGTGCCTAGTAAATGTAAACATTACACCAAAAAAGCATTTGCCTAGGAGTTTACACCAAGAATCTTAATTTTTGACCTTTCCCACAGCTAAGCCTTATGAGGCTTTATAGCTCAAAAACCTTTGAAGTCCATGAAAAGCCTTCTGTTGATTTCAGCTGGATCAGGTCCATGTATGAATACTAGGTCCATGCAGTCTTTGTCAACAAAGAAGGAGAGTACAGTGAACTTGGTATCCCATCTCTAGTTGTGTCCCTTTCTTAGTCTTTTAATGTCCATGAGATCACAGGACACAAAGATGGAGAACTGGAGGTGTTGAAAGGTAAGCGGACCCTTTAAACTTGAAAAGTAGAGTACTGTTCCTTTCATCTCTGATTAAAAAGAATTACACATTCATTTCCATTCACCAAAACGAATATCAAATATTTCCAGATTTGGGGAACAACACCAGCCCAAAGTTTTAATCAAATTTTCACTGAGCTCTGTGAATCGTATTTTCATCAATGTATCTCAAGACTGTCAAATAAGTATGACATTAAAGTTATGTAAAAATACAATACAGGGAAATACATGCATCTTTCACCAGAATAGCCCCCTCCCCCTGGGCTTATTAAACCTTTATGGATGCTGCACATTTTGCTTTGTTCTTTCTTGGTCTGTATGTTACGTTACCTTCCTTTAAAACAGAAGTGACTTGACTCAGCCCTGCAAAGGAGCTGACTCCTCTGGTAAGCAGCTGAGATTCCTGAGGAAGACATGGCTGTAGAACTTGCAGGAGAAGCAAAAGAAGAGAGAGAGAATCTCAGAAGGGAGGAAGCTGGACACGAGTGACCTTCAGTAGGCACCAAATCCTGGGAAGAGAAATTGTCTAGGAGTAGAGAGGACTGTAGATTTTACTGACACAATTAACTAAAACTGAGGCTGAAAACAGAACAGACACAGTGAGTGTAGGAAGAGTTGTTTGTGAACATTTTTTATTTCTACTCTTTCTCAGCTATGTGGAGTTTTACTTGGTTTAAAAAGATCAAATTTTCTTGTTTGTAGTTTAGTAAAACTGTGGTTTGAAAATCCTTTTTTCTTCACTGGAAAGTCCAGTTACAAATAAAACCTCCAAGAAAATTCACCACAAAGTTCTAGATAATTTGTTGTCCTGTCATATGTACCAATGCAGGCAAATAAACATTGTGTTTGTGCTCAAGTGTGCAACCTGTCCAGATAATGCTGCTGTCCTGTGCTGGCTTCCTTGCAGCTTGCTTTTGTAATTTCTTTCCTGAAAGTAATCTGGGAGTCTGGAGGCAGTATATGGGTTGAATGTGTCCTGGTGATGGCAGCTTGCTCCTCGTTTCTGTCTTTCCTAAGACCTCTTTGATGGATTGTGAGAAAAGAGGGATAAAGAAACAGGCTACTTCAGCTTTCTGAAAAATTCCTGCTCTCCAAACATTATGAACTCACTCTCTGGAGAGTTTTCAACCAGAAATATCTTCTGGTGATGGCAGCCTGTTCTCTTGAGTCAATACTGTGATTTACTTACGTATATTCTGAATTAAGTAGTAATCCAAATTCTTCAGGAGAAGCTTTGAATTGTCTAATGCACGTGTTCTGTGCATTTTCGGAAGTGCTGGATTTAATATGTTGCACATATATAGGAAAGTTTGGTCATGTGAGAAGACCTGTACATATGGTTTATTCCTGTACAGTAGAGAAAGTGAAGTTGCCTCCCCAGGCAGTGTGTTGGGCACTGTCTACTACAAGGATGTTGTCTTTCAAGTTAGAAGTTTGACAAACTGCTGCCACTGTGATTTCTCAAGTGATCACAACTCAAACTGCAAACCTAGACAAGGTAGTGAAGACTTTGGTTTTTTTCTACCTGTGAGGGTTGCAGTCCAGCTGCCATGGATCCCGTAATAAGATAATATGTGGGAAATAATAAGATTGCTGCAGAATAAATGTCTTCTGTGCAGACAGTTAGAGATTGAGGTTAATGATGAAGATTGGGTGAGAATCATGTGCTCGCTTAATCCAGTGCAAACATAGTTCGACCTTTCTTGCCATTTTTATAAGAATTTATAAGTGTAGTTCTGTTTTTCTTTTTTATGGATTACTCTTTAGGGGAGTTATCTTCACATTAACTTATATTAGAAAAGAGAACTCAAGTACACTGTTCATATGCATGAACGTAGTTTATCATCTCAGGATTTAGGATATAGATCTGGGGCTATACATCATCTGTGGTTAATTTATAACGCTTTTTAGCTGTTAATGATTTCTTTGTACTACTGGAACATTCCAGTCAGGCCTTAGGGCATTTTTGGACCTAGACACTATAAATTCATTTCTTAACCTCACTTGCTAGAAGACTTTGGGTTTTGTTGGAATTTAGTACATGGATGGACAGGTATGTGAGGCAGGAAATAGTTGAATGCTGAGGAAGAGGTGATAATCTTAATAATAATAATAATGTGTCCTAATAAAATGACTGTTGGTCAATTTATTTTTTTTAATTTGTCCCTACATAGAAACCAATTCAACAGGGTGGCTTTGCTTTTTTCCAATTAGATGATAGTTATAGCTCATTTGAAAACAATGAAATTACATTGCTGTGTATCTACAGCTGGACAATAATGAATCACGTCATTACCTGACCCCATTTTTCTTAGTCACAAAGAATGTATAATAGGTTGATGTTTGTTTCATATCTAGCAATTTTGGTAAGGGAGCTGGAACTGGGAGAGCTTGAGGCTTTCTGCTATTTCGCAGCTATGAACGGAGAGGTCGTGAATTAGCCAAGTGTTTGTCTCGATCTGCAGTAGGTGGAAGGAACATTTGGGGTTAGTCAGACTGACACAAAAAGGTAAAAATAATCCAATTAAGGAGGTGTGTGTCACTCTTCATATAGTACTTAGTAGCAGCTATGGGACTTCTTTGTCAGAACAAATAAGGAAAGAAGATGGAGATCTTTGCAGCTAAAAGCTTATTGTTGTATTTTTTTCTCTGAGTTAAAAAATTGAATGAACAGTGTGAAAGACCATTGGTGTTTGGTAAATTTCATGCATTTTCTATCCAGTGGCTCCTTATTGACCAAGTGGAGTAGAAGTGCATTTGAAGCTGCACATGCAGTATATTAACTTGTCTTGTAAAGATACAGTTTAATCACAGAACTACACATATATACATTCGGGCACTGGACAGCACCAAACCTCTAATTACAGTGGCGACAAATGAGCAACAGCAAATAATCATTATTTCAAGCCTCCTTCCAATGTTCAAAACCTTTTTCTTAGGTAGAAAAATAGAACAGCAATGTGGGCTAACCTTGAAAGTTAAACTTCAGCCATTTTCCAAATTGTAGAAAGGAGTGAACTTTCAGAGTTTCCTAAATATACTGACTGCCTTTGTTTTGGTATAAAAAGTGTGATTCACAGGTAGTTTTAAAGGCTAAAAAGCTTTTCGCATCAATGTGCTGTAAGCTCACATTTTCGTTAGCTGGAGATCTTTTGGCCTTCTGACTGATACCTATCGATTCTTCCATTTATGTGATTAATAGTTTAGTACAGGATTTTTCTGGAGTTTTCACTGCTAACCTGAGTCTTATATCCCTACAGTTTATAGTAATGTATTGTCGAAGTTTAGGGTGGTTTCAATGGAAATAAGCTTGGGCCGGTGCAAATGTACTAGATACATTTTTTTCAGATTTTGTAGATACAACCAAGAAAATTCCCAGTATGCTTTCTAAAGACAATTAACCTGAATTTGTTAAATACCATCTTACTGCATTTTGACATCATCCTTTACAATCCAGAGTGATAGTAAATGATACTGTGCTACTAGGACAAAGTAAAACTGAATTGCTGGTTATTTGCCAGATGCAAAGCACCTTGACTTCAAGTTAAGATGTTTTTAGAAGAGATTTTTTCAGATGGTAAGGGAAGGTAGAAGCAATTTTTGATGTAACCAGAGCAGAGTACCACTAAAGACAGTAAATACTTTTTTAGAATGAGATATTGCCCAGTTACTGGTTGTTACTCTATGTGTCCAGGTGCCCCCAGGGAATCTGAAGCATCCCTGTAAGTTTCATCAACAGACATGGCTTATCCTCTTAATAATAGAAGCAGATGTCAAATTTTCATGCCCCTAAGATGCTTACTCATACCTAGTAGATCCATCTGGCATAGATCGAGCCTCAGTCAAGTTGTTCTCATCCATGACCTTCCCACTGAGAAAGCAAATAAAGCAGAGCTACTCAGTCCAATGAAAAAGAAACTTGAATATTATCAACATATTTGTAGTACCACAACCCACTTCACTTCACTGTCTTTCTTAATTGCTTTGCACAGGTGAGAAGGGATAGAATTCCTGGAGCATGCCACCAGTACCTGAGATTTTCCAAAGATGAAACAACTGTAATATTTGTCAGTTCTGCAAAAATAGATGATTTAAGAAAGAGAAACAAAATTTTAATACAAACAGCCTGCTGGTAATACAAGATGTTGACAACAGGTATTAACCTTAGCTGTCACATTTTATGAGCTTAAGGTTATATATTATACAGTTTTTCTTTTGTGGCTGTTAATTTAGATCAAAGATATGAACAAAAATGCTAGGCTACAGAACCAATGTGATCCTTGCAGTGGAATGATATTAAAATTCCGTATCTGGTTGTCTACATTAACTGGAGGCTTTTAAATATTGTGGCTTGGGTAGGGACTTTGGCTGAGCTTTGACATCTCTCATGTTAAAGCCTTTCAATAACTTCAATGCAGATTAACCTGCCTTAATTTTTCACACTTGCACCTGGTGCCAGAAGGGTCTGAAACATCATGGACCTGTCAGGAAATGATTGCTCTGCATAACAGCTATATCTGGTAACCAGACGTGTTAATGACAAACGCTTCAGTCCTGCCTTGAAGAGAGATTTATTTTCTTTTTATGGTATGTCTTCATTAGCTAGTTATCTGGCTGTATTCTAGAAAGCTGGCACATAAAAGGCTTTTATGTTTGTGGTAAGTTTTATGACAATATGATGAGGCAATGTAAGTCTTCCACTGCAGATTGTTGTAGTGGAAAGATCCAGTTAATGTGCCTGTAGCTTGAACTATATAAGTAGTTCTAGTATAAAAATCAGGTTGATTTCCTTTCCTTCTCAGCCATCCTTTCAAAATCTTAGGTTGGTTTTGGAGTAGTCTAGGAGACTGGACTGCAGCAATTGTCCTGTGTAATACCTTGTGGCATATGGTTCTTAACAAACTAGAAATAGCTCCTAAGAAATCTGTAAGAAATGGATAGTATTTACTATAACCTGCATTAAAAGGGTGACTCTTCTTGTAGGAATATACTATTGGTGTTGCAGGGCTGAAGGATCCCAGCTAGGATCAGGTTAGCAGGCATGTTACATTTCAAGTAGAAAAGGAGACTCACCCCTCTTCTATGTGCTTGTTCACTTCATGCCTGGTTTTCATCATTTGTCAACACAATGTCACTGCAACCTTTGCTGTTTCAGGAGCTGTTGCCATTCCTTAAAAAGGATAGGAATAAAAATGTGATCTGCAGATGAATGTGAACTAGGTTTACAGGTCTGGGAGCTGGGCAAAGAGAGCAGCACTGAGCTGGTCAGGAGAAGGGGGTCACCAATTCCTCTTTGTTATATGATACAATTAGGAGGAGAACATTCATTACATGATGTGATATGTGGTATCTGACCAGTTCGTAACTGGCACCTGCTGGTTTTATTGTTGGCTTAATGCAGCAGTCGTGTGTCGTGACTTTCTGCAGAAGTTAGAGCTGGGCTGGGAAGGGCCAGACCGAGGGGCCAAACCGACAGGAGCAACAGAGAGAAGAGTCTTGCATGGTGTGATTTGTTGTTGGGTTGTGCCTTAGAGATGAGACCATAAAGCTGTGGGCTAATTAAACTGCGTCTTGTCTTGTCTTTCTGTAATGTGTACAATAAAGGCAGATGTATGGAAAGACTGTGGCAATTAAAATACGTCTGGGCAATAAGACTTCTTCCTGAAATGCTGCTTTAACTGTTGTGGTGAAAGCTTTTTATCGTGTGGCTGGCATATGCTTCTTTGAATTAATGCTTTCTGAGTGTATCTTAACAATACTGAGTTGTTTTTTTTTCAGACTAAAGATAGACTTCTGTTTACGAGTCCAAGAATCATTTTAATTTGGACGGTCCTTTAATTTCTGAATTGCCACAGAACATTTTGCAAATGTTTCTAGGAAATCGCAGGTCTGGTGAGGTGCACTTCAGTCACTGAGCTAGGTCTTGTATGGAAAAAGGGAAAAATCCCCAAAGACTGTTTTAGGCAACTGTTAGAGCTCCAAGGACTGTGTTAATTTTGACAGTCGTTACTTTTGAGAGCTTTGCTATGCACATCAATAATTCTTCTAAAATAGGAATTTTGTATAAAAACTTTATTTAGAAGTATGAATGGGTCTGTGGAACTACAAATGTAAAACTATAGTCAAATTTTGGACTGCATATTTAATCTGTAGGATCATTATGTGTGCTGTTTTTTACTACCAAGATTACACTTTTCTACCTACTTTTACAATATTAAAAGAACTTGGAATAGTGAAACAAAATATTTATATTGGCAGTGATGTTTATTGAACTTGTTGCCTTTCACAAATCAGAGAGGAGAAATTTTATAGTCATATTTTAAGACAATTGGAATAAGATAGGGTATATTTATCACAAATATTTCCTGTTGAGAAAGGTACTGCATGGAATGTATTCCTTTGTTTGTTTGCTTTTCTTTTAAAGGGAAATGAAAATATATGTACCCATCAGCTTGTGGTGGATATAGCTGCTACTACTGCTTGAAATATTTAGCATCTTGTAAACTAATAACAAAGAGAAAGGAAATGCATTCCTGAAATTTATCATGTGCATTTAAGGCAGTTATATTGAAAATAATTAGTATGTTAAGTACAAGAGCGTGAGCATAAAACTTGATTGTGCCTGATATTGAGTCACAATAACATGGATACTGAAGAGTTGTTAAGGGCAGGTACATACTCATGCCAAAGGTAGAAGTACAGTGTTTAATGATGTCCCTCCCATACATACCAGAAAATAATAGGAGAAAATACAGTAAAACATCACGTGGCCGGTATGAAGTACAATGCATTTAGCACTTCTGTAAACAGAGATGACTCCATGACAATGCAACCTGCATGGAGTATCCTGTGTTCATATAGTTAGACTGTAACAGACATTTTAAGTTATCTAAAAATGTGTGATTGTTATTTTTTTTTTTATGCTTAGTTTCTTAAGGACATGAGACATCAGATCCTTAAGCATTTTGCAAGTCCAGAAAGGAATGCTGCCCTGAATGGCCCTGCAACAGTGTGGCTTCTGAGGAAAAATCTAGTCTAGTAGGAAGCACTGCAATGCTGCTCTGGTGTGTGAGGTGCTAGAAGTGTCTGAAGTGCATCTACACATTAGTGTTTTAACGTGGATCAGAGTTTGCTTTTGGAGTAAATCTCTTGAGCATCATGATCAGACTTTGTTTCACATCATGGACCAGTTTGAGAGTTCATGCAGTAGATTTCTTCTGGATGAACATAACTGGATAAGATGACCCAAGGGGACCTAATGTACTTTGGCAACTAATGGGCGTTGTGTCCATGGGACCAGACTAGAACTAGTTGAAGGAAAAGGCATATGTGTACTGCAGACATCAAGTCCATCAACACCAGTTGTTTTGCTCGACAGATATGCTCCTGTGGTTCACAATGAATTCCTAGCATGGGGACACCCTGGGGTGTTTGTAGCTGGTTCTGGAATGATCAGTTGCCTACCGGGCAGTGCAGGTGAGTGCAGGCAAATGCAGCCTGTGGTAAATACACCACATCATATGCTGTTTGGAATCACCCAACTAACCAATAATTGTATAATTACACAGACTAGTAATATGGACTATACTTTTCAGTTATAAAGTCAAATCAGCATTAAAAGCAGCATGCACAGATTTCTGAAACCTGGAATATTACTGTTTTTTAGTAAATCTGTTGGTTTTTTTCAAGTTACGCTAAAGCAGGTTATGTATGTCTATATTTATATTGCATTTTGCATAAGTAAACAGTACATTTTTAGGATGTATTTTGTTCTCCTTGGTGTTAATTTCCCAGTGGGCTACATCTCTGTCACATGCTTGAGTGAGCATATACTTTTAATTCTCCCATTATTTCATTTGTATAGCATATTTACTTTATGACATGACAAAAAAATGCACATGAACATTTTGGAAGGGTAAGGTTTTTGAAATAGAGCCTACAAACAAATAGTTGACAAGCTATTTTTGTTTCCCGTATTAATGCTATTAGATTAGTTGCTGTTCACTTCAACTGCATTACTTAACCCCAAGAAATGTGTGCAGGATTTGGCCCAAAGTATATGCCATAGTGTGAGATTCCATGTTTAATTATAATATATTCAAGTGTATTTAGTTCCTCCTATTGCTAAGGGAAGTTAAATTTATTTCATCTGGATTCTTTCACAGATTGATAAAAACTTCTGCTAAGTAGAATAAGACCTCAGTTGTCTTAGAAGTGGTAAGAGTGAAGTCTGTGAAACCACAAGAAGGCAGTCATAACTCACAAGTGCGGTAGAGACACAAGGATTCCAGTGGCTCATTTGTTTTTACAGCTTGTGTTTATCTAGTAGTTTTTCTATGCATTTCAGAAGACACTGCTGTAAAAAAAGAGAAAAGGTGTTCCATACTTGACATGCAAATTTAATCCACTACATAGTCTGTACTTTTAAAACTACTGATCTCTTACTGTTTTGTTGGTAATGACCTTTAGATTTTGATGACTGTCCTTCTAGTAGCCTACTAATGATGACAGCAGGGAATGCATACTGTTTTGTCTAATGATTTAGATGATGGTTGCTGATTTTACTTTATTTCTTTTGTAATTACTCTGATCTTAATGTTTTTTCTGTGTTTTCATTTTGGTGACTGCAAAGTTGTGGCTTTAAATATTTCAGTGTAAACTCCAATGAAAACAATCTGTAATAGCAATGAAGGTTGAAGATGACTTTGCGTGAACTGTTCAGGAAATAGCGATTCAAGGTTTAGGTCAATACAGTTCTATTTGTACCCATTAATCTACAGGAGGACCCACCGTATCATGGTTATAGGAGTTAGCACAGTACAAGTGATGGTAGCATTAGTGTAAGTCCAAAAGAAAACTTGACTAAAACTTTCTAAAACTTATTTGTGGTATCCATGTTAAATCTTACTGTTAAATCCAGATGTTTAAAATTAGACTGCAGTGTTAGTCAAGCTGTTACCCACGATAATTTAATATTGGTTTATATTCACAAACTGCAAGTTATGTCACCAGAATAAATTGTTAGGCTAATCAGTTTTATGACTATTTCTTATATTCAGTCACCTCTTTAACTTAATTACTTTGGGTTAACCAGTAACCAGCATTTACTTTTCTATGATTTAAGCATCTGTGGTATTGAAATGGCTGCTGCTAAGGAGCTCGGAGATTTGATTTGTCTATGAGCTATCACAGTGGCTGGTTACAGTAAGAGAAGAACTCCAGGTATATGTTCCAAAATGTATTCTTGTCTTTGGCTTCCTTTTCAGAATACTACTACTCAGTTAATTTTATTTTATTTTTTTAATAGAAAGAGTTGTATGTACTTGCAAGATGTCAGAGAAAATATATTTACATAGGTAAGCTTAATGCTGTACTCCTACATGTTTTTATATAACACATTTGTCATAAAGTTATCTAAGCATCTGATGGTAATACATTAAATAATGTGGCTAATATCCACTAGGTACTGTTTGTTCTTGTGTCTTTTCTCATGTTAGAGTCCTATGCAGTGATTTTGTTTGTTTGTTTTGGTAGGTTTTTTATATTTTGTTGATTTGCCTGGTTTGGGTGATCTTTATTTGCTTTTGTTGTTGAAGTTTTGCTTTGTGCTTTTGTTAACTGGAGCAAAGTCTAAGGAAGTTTCTTACACATCAGGAAAAAATGAAGATGTTACTAGACCCCAAAGCAGTCTCCTGCTGTCAGGCTCAGAGAGGGCTGTCTGCTCCCTGAGGATGGGTAGCCAGGAGCTGAGTGTGACCCCATTGCAGACAGTGGCCTCTCTGAGGGGAGTAGCCCCTCAGGGCCTGCACAGAGTGGACAGAGCTGGGTGCTGGTAACAGGCTGAGTGACAGCCCCAGGCATGGCAAGTGATGAGCCAGGGTCAGGGGCAGCCAGGGGCAACTGTGGGTTGAGTGAGTTCACAGTGTGCTGGTGAAGAACAGGCTGAAGAGCAGAGCTCAGAGAGTTGTACTGAAGGGGGCTACATCTAGCTGGCAACTAGTCACCAGGTGTTCCTCAAGGTTTAATTCTAGGGCAGGTTGTGTTCAATACATTCATCAATGATCTGGATGCAGTATTTGAATGCACCATTATCAAGTTTGCTGATGATACCATACTGGGAGGTGCTGTTGGCAAGGGACAAGAGATCTTGCAGAAGGATCTAGATAGGTTGGAGCATTGGGCTATGATTAATGGGATGATATTTTACAAGTTGAAATGCTTGATTCTGCACCTAGGACGGAGTAGTGCTGCGCAGAAGTATAAACTGGGAGAGGAGTGGCAGGAGAGCAGCCCTACAGAAAGGGATCTGGGGGTGCTGGTTGACAACAGGCTCTATAGGAGTCAGCAGTGTGCCCTGGCAGCTGAGAGGGCAAACAAAAAACCATACCCTGCATCCAACACAGTGTAACCCCTGGCTCAAAAGAGGTGATTATCCCACTGTATTTAGCATTGGTGTGGCCTCCCCTTGAGTACAGTGTGCAGTTCTGGGTCCCATGATTTAATAAGGTCCTTGAAGGCATCTGGAGGAAAGAAGCAAAGCTGATGAAAGGGCTGGAAGGAACATCCTGTGAGGAGCAGCTAAGGACTCTGGCTGTGTCTAGTTTGAAGAGGAGGGGGCTGAGAGGCGCCCTCATTGCACTCTACAGCTTCCTGAGGATGGGAAGTGGAGACAGAGGTGCTGATCTCTTCTCCCTGGAATCCAGTGATAGGACACATTGGAGTGGTTCAAAGCTGCACCAGGAGAGGTTTAGGCTGGACATTAGGATGCATTTCTTTACTGAGAGGGTGGTCAAACACCAGAACAGGCTTCCTTCCTAGACAAGCTGTCTGTGCCCTAAGACTCATTGCTTAAGAGGCATTTGGACAATGTTGTTAATAACATGCTTTAACTTTTGGTCAGCCCTGAAGCGGCCAGGTGGTTGGACTAGGTGTTTGTTATAGGTATGTAGGTACCTTCCAGCTGAAATAGTCTTTTCTCTTCTGTTTTATTCCAAAAGGAGATGGGCTCTGAGATAGGGCTGGAGATGAGGCCTCAAAAAGGGGTCCCAGGTCCAGTCACGAGACAGGGCCAGTGACAAACTACAGGATACACCCAGGAGATGAGCTGCCTACAATATAGGTGAGATGTCCATTCAGGAGGCAGGGCCAGAGACAGGCTCAGCTACAGCTTACAGGAGGACAGTCTCAGCCGGTCAGGGCTGTTAAGGTCTACTCATGTCTTCAGAGCCCTGACACCTGTACACATAACATCGAAACATGTGACAAAGGTGAAAATATCAGCTAAGTTCTCTGGAGAAATCAAAGCTATAACCTGAAAGTTAAGAATTTTTTAAAAACAACTGTGGAAAAAAAAAAGATGTTATTATGATACTGTATAAATTATGCCATGATCCATTTTGAATGTTGCATGCTGTTGCTGTCCTTCCATCTCAAAAAGGTATGGTAGTGTAGGGAGTAGTAACAAGAAAGACCGAAAATATGGTATGAACTCTTAGTTGTTCATCAAGTTCTTACACTTTTGGTTCAGTAACCATTTTTTTCCACTCTTGGATACTGCCATTGGGCTATCTGGAATTTGGTTCTGTTCTCTATGACTGCTATAAAATATTTAGGTGTAAACCATTAGATTTTGTGATAAAAGCTTGTCTGCAGACCCATGAAAGAGAGAGGCAATGGCAGGTGGAGGATCCCAAATCATGCCCTTCTTGGCTGCTCCCAGGCCCACCGCAGGAGCCAGAAGCCCATTGGCACAAGCCCAGGGGAGCACAGAGTCCTGAAGGCAGACAGGAGTCCAGATTAGGGACTCAGATGGAAGAACAGCCTTTCCCAAGAGAGTCTTGGCCCCGTGTCAGGCCATTGGACTCATCAAAGACGGATCCATGTTTTGGACTGAAGGGAGATGATGCCTGAGGTATGGGACACGTTATGGCATGCAGGGAAAGAACATTTTGAGATTGCACAGGACTTATTATGGGGAAATAAAGGGATAAAAAGGGCTAGATGTGTATAAAAAGATGATACACTTGTCTGGCTGTGACCTGCTCCTGAGCAGTGCAGTCTGTCCTATTTTACCAAATTCCGCTTCTAACTCTTTTCGTGCCTGAAGGCCATCTGGTCTGTGTGTGTGTGTGTGCACATGCGTGCTCATGGTGGGGGTGGCTTAAGTGCCAGCAACCAGAGTCAGATCCTAGGGTGGAGACCCATCTGTCCATGGTACCAGCAGCTGGAGTGAGCGAGGGTCTGGGTGCTGGTGGCTGGGCTGGGACTCCCATGTGCTGAGAGCTAGCAGCCGGAGGGGCTGGAGCAAGTGAAGCCAAGTGCCAGCCTGTGATGTGGGACTGTCACAGGGGCCTGTGTGTCTGTGGTGCCAGTGGCGGATCAAGTGTGGGTGAGAGTTTGAGCACTAGTACAGAGCCAGCTGGACAAGTCCATGGGTAGGTAAGGTGGCCTGCGAGCTGGTATGAGTGTGTGCCTTCAGGAGTGAGAAGACAGCAGGTTGGCTACTGCAGGTCCGTGGGAGTCCTGCCCAGCTCTAGGTGTGTCACAGTGTATCTCTGAGGGCAAGACCACAGGGGGCTTGGCTGCTGGAGTCCCAGTCTGCCCAGTGGGTATGTGTGAGACAGGCTGTACCAGCAGCTGCCTTGGGACTGTGGTCCTGGGGACTTGCATCTATGTGCCAGCAACTGGGAAGACTGGAATCCGGGGGAACCTATTGGGAAGACTTGCATTTTCTGCAGTATATGACAGTTTTATATTAGCTAGAACTTCCTAGTAGTAACTAGGGTTGTCACATGGTTTAGTAGAGCTTAGGGATGATGAAAGCATAACTAACCAAGACCTGATCATTTTCTATCAGGCTGGGATAAAGTATTCCAATCAAATGTTTATAATGGAAACTGCTAGTATATGTGCAAACACCATTTCTGTATAAGTATCAGAAATGGTCCTGCTCAATAACATTCAATTTAGGATTTGTTGATGCGTGCTTTATTCCATTTCATTCCTTATTAGAACCACTATAAGGCAACAGAAATCCCTTACTAAGGAATTATTTCCTTAAGACATAATTTACAATGAAATAAGAAACTTTATAAAAGGAACAAAATGTACACATTTCAGTTGTTTGTATGTCCTTCCTGTCTTCCCTGGGTAGAAGCTAAGGAACTAGAATATTTCTGGGATTCTGTTTTGTTTTATGTGTGGTTTCATGTCATACTGATCCTCATCTATCCATGGCTTCTCCAGTGGATGGTATTCAAAGTTGCTCTGTGTTGGGCAAGCACATAGAAGTGAAGATGCTAAAAATATGTTTGCATAAATTGCTGTTGGAGGAACAATATGTTTCCCAGAGGTGAACTTCGTCATTGGGTTTTATGACCGTGCTCTTTCACCACCTCTAACTCCACGTATCTTCTATTTATTTCTATGGAGTGATTCAGTTTGACCAGCCAGGTTTCAGTCTTCACTCTAGCCTGTTGCTGAGAGTAATTTTGAAGTGCCTAGGGGCTTAAATTCACCCTAGCTTAGTGAAAGACTTCTTGGGCAAGTGTTGTATAAAAGAGTATCCTTTTTTCATTTTTCTGCCATATTTTCAAAGAAAAATATATTCTGGTTATTTATATGCAAAAGGATAACTAAGTATCAGAGCCCAGGAGATGTTGGACTGTGGTTCCCCTGTCCATACATCTACTACAAGTTTGTGTTTAATTGCAAGAGAAAGGCTTTGAGAAATAAATTTTTATTTGGCATTTCCTATCTGTTGGGTTTGGTATCTCTCCCCTGAAATTCATTCCTAGGTGCATACTTTGGTATTTGGGAACTGGAAAGCCTAGTTCGAGTTTGTTGATTCCATTTTACACCTCCACACTTAAGAGCTGGGCCTGGGCACACACACCACTGTCATAGGTAAGTCCCTATATTAATTTGTGTCTTAGTGAGCATGCAGTTAGGAAATGTATGTCAGGTACAGTATAAATGTTATTTTACCATTACATACAAATTTCATGCTGTTGAGATTTTTGAAAGGTTGAGGAAAATGTTTGGAAGCTATCTCTTTAAATTAATTGTTGGAGCAGCTATTGATTCGTCTACCCAAATGCTCTGTTTCACGTCAGTGGGTACTGTTATTTGAAAAGCTTATGTCTATGCTTTTTCGTCATTTTGAAAGAATCGGTGAAGTCGTCAGGAGAGACCACTTCTGAGAGATAGCAGTTTTGCTCAAATGTGAATTGAAATTGGGCAGGAGAGAAAAGACTTCCCAAACTGATAATAGATATGCAGGTACTGTCATAGCAGATTAAGTGGCTAGGTCATTTTTCGCAGCTGATCTCTGGCATTTCAAAAGAAGGGTTTTCTCTCCTAACATAGTTATGGACAGAGATGCAAATGAAAGGAGGTTTTCTTATTATTATTTTTGCTATTGTTCCAAAGAAAGGCCAGTTTTCATTTGCTTGTGAGGGTTATTAGTTTTTTTCCCTGGGGCACACAGCAGATAAATGCAGATTGATTCTCCATTACCTCTCTACATGCGTTTTTTTCGTACAAGAGATGCTGCCCAACTTTTATTTTTCAAGGCACAAGAGGTCATAGAACACAGATGTTTCTCTCTTGACTGTTTAGGCCCAAGGACAGTTGTGGTTTGTGAGAAAGCAAGCAAGTATGCACATATACTGCTGAAAAGAAGCCTAGTAGGACTGATAGAGATGCCAGTTTATCAGTTTTATTGAAAATAATTGTGGCTTATGTTTTCACAAAAAATTTGAATGATAAATCTTATAATGTTTGATATTTGTCTGGGGTTCGTTGGGTTTTTTTCCTCCTGTCTTTGCTTTTGTAAACTCTTGCCTTATACATGCCAAACAGTCCTGGCCTTTGAAGGTCTAATTGTCTTTGTCTGCAGTTTCCTATTGTCTCCTACTATGTGATGTTGGAGACTGCTTTGTTTTCTTCTCATCTGCCTGACATCTTTCATAGGACATGTCAGTATTGAGAAGGTAGAATATTTAGTGTTTTCCCCATTGAGCACAGTTTCTTCTCTTCAGTATACAGATGAAAATACTTTAAGGTTGCCCTGAAGGTACAGTGGTGGAAGATTTATAGATGGGCAGAAACTGTGGTATTTTAACTGTTCCTTGAGGCCATTGCTGCACAGCAGAGTTATGCCACCACTAAAGACTAAGTCAAAACTCTGAGGATGGAATGGAGAATGTCATCTGGGTGCATGTAAAATGGTCCGGAAAACCCACAAATTTCTGATGGTTTGAAATTACAGTTTCAGCAAGGTACACTAGATTAAAAGCAGAAAAAACTTGATTTAGATTAGTATCTTAGATTAACCATTTAGTAAGATGCAGAGTGGAGGAGAGCATTCATTTAGCATTCCTGCCTTCTCTGATACTCTGTGGTTCAAAGGAATCCTGTAGAATTTGCTCCTTCACGTTGCACTATGAAAGATAATTCACATCATGTTAGTTTGTATGAAGTTGAAGTTGCTAAACAATACTTTTATGTTTCGCTAAACTTACTTTTTAATTCAAGTGGTAATAATTTTCAGTAGGAAAATGAAAACAGTTGTAGACGTTGAAATTACGAAGTGGGGGAGCCACACATATGGACATTTATGGCATTATTGTCTCAAGTAACAGGTATAACTCAAAAGTAGGAGTGCTTTTTCTAGTTCAGTGGAAAGCAGCAGCATAACTGAAACAAAGTGGTGAGCTGCTACTAATCTGTTATTGCAATCAGCTACCTCTGTCACATTTTATATGAAGAAGAAAGGGGGGATAAATTGAAAGTAGCACATAAAATATTGTTTTAACATTACTGCTGGCTAGGTCTGTAAATGGAAATAATAAATCCTCATGTAGCATTGAGGGTAATACTAAAGTATTCCCACTAGCATACGTTATTTACGGCTGCTTTAAAGTTTTATTTCTTCTACTTATGTCTCTCACTTTTTGAAGGGGTTAGACCTGACATGGTGCACATAGTTAGCTATACTTACATTGCCAAGTCTCAGTTTTAGCTAAATTTTACAATAACAACAGATAAAAAAAATATCATAAAATCAAATAGTGATTGCATTGTAATCTGCTGGGAAGTTAAAATAAATTTTCATTAAATATTGAACTTAAATTGTATGAACTAGATTTTAAAAATTGCTCCTAAATAAGCTTGCAAATAGAAAGATATAGATATGTCTTTAAATTTATCATCCTCGAGCTTTAGGTAATAGAAATTTTTAGCATTACAGCTCATATGAAAAAAATAACATATATCTAAGTTTCTGAATTAAAAGTTAAGATGAAAGTGTAATTTGTATTAGTGTGATTCTTAACGTGCAAGAGTAACATTCAAGTTCAATGCTTTAGTTTCGGTTCCTGAACATGCCACTGTGTCCAATACAAATCTGTGATACTGACTTGTCTTTGCATTGTATCAGATTAAAAATAAGATTAATGTTCAAAATTAGGGCAGTAATTTATCTTCCATAGCTGAAACACTCAAGTTTGTAGCCTTATCCTCCATCTTTTTGTCTTTTCTGCTAACAGAAACTTAAGGAACATTTGAAAAGTAATTCCAAATTTTCCTTGGAAGTGACCCACCATTGATATTTTTATGAAACCATCTTAGTGAGCTGTGCTCCTGTCTAAATATGAAACGGACATGCCCTCAGGTGACTGATCTGACCAAAAATTTCTTTTAGCTACTGATCTTGGAGTAGATCTGTGGGTTTCCTTTAGTTCAGTTGGTCCATCAGAGTGTAGGAGAGTGCATTTAGCTGGATATTGTTAGAATAATTTGTGTTTGGGTTAAAAGCAGATTTATGTTTTGCTATATGAAGTCTTTAGTTTCCACAAGGTATTTGATGGATATGAGTGAAAATTTGTTATGTTTGTCCTTCTACTTGCTGTGCTTTCTGATCCTTTTAGTGTACTGTGCCTTGAAAAAAAGGGATTCTGTTCTTTTTACTGTATTTTTGTGCTGGGGCCAAGCTCCTGTGACAGCTGGAAAAACTTTTGGAACAATTTCAGGAGAACAGACTTCGGCTTCTTCAAAGATCTGCTTCGAAGACTCATATAGGATAAGGTCCTGGGTGGGGAAGGGGACCCAAGAAAGCTGGTTAATATTCAAAGGTTACCTCCTTCAAGCTCAAAAAAAGTCTGTCCCAAGGACTAGGAAATCAGGCAATAATACTGGGACGCCTACATGGATGAACAAGGAGCTCCTAGTAATACTCAGACACAGAAAGGAGGCATATGGAGGGTGAAAGCAAGGATGAGTAAACTGGGTTTGTGACCGAAATATTGTCTGAGCATCCAGGAATGAAGTTAGGAAAGCTAAAGCTGAAATGGAAATGAATCTGGACAGGGACATCAAAATCATCTTTGCCTCAGGCTGTACTAGGAAGATTGGCCC
>JAVSBS010027656.1:30914-45576 GCA_033124195.1 Coracias cyanogaster
TGAGGAGTGCCAGGTCCCACAGTCCACAGGGAAAGACTGGAGCAGGGAAGATATACCCTTGTAGGAAGGGGATCAGGTCAGGGAATATGTAAGCAAACTGGAAGGAACAAGTCCGCGAGCACCTGGGATGCACCCGGAAGTGCTGAGTGAGCTGGTAGATGTCATTGCAAGGCCACTCTCCATAATCTTTGATCGATGATAGCCTTGAGGAGAAGTGCCCAAAGACTGGAAGAAAGCAGATGTCACTCCTATGTTCAGGAAGGGAAAGAAGAGAGTCCCAGGGAACTACAGGCTGGTCAGCCTCACCTCCATCCCTGGTAAAGTGATGGAGCAGTGAATCCAGAACTAAATGTCCAGGCACATTAAGGATAAGAAAGAATCAGGAGTAGTCATTGTGGCATCACCAGGGGGAGATCTTGCTTGACCAACTTGATAAACTTCTATGGTGAGGTGACTGGCCTGGTAGACAAGTGACAGTAGTGGATGTTGTCTGCCTGAAACACAGCAGAGCCTTTGCCAGTGTCTTCTGTATTATCCTCATAGAGAAGCTATTAGAAGCGTGGGCTGGTTGAGGAGACAGTGAGGTGTGTTGAAACCTGGCTGAATGGCCAGGCCCAGAAGGTGGTGATCAGCAGTGCAAAGTCTAGTTGGAGACCAGAGACTAGTGGTGTATCCCAGAGGTCAATACTGGGTCCAGTCCTACTTAAGATCTTCATTAATGACCTGTTTGATGGGGGAGAGTTACCCTCAACAAGTCTGTTGATGAGATGGAGCGTACCCTCAGCAAGTTTGCTGATGACACTAAGCAGGGCAGAGTGTCTGCTATGCCAGTGGATCATGCTGACATCCAAAGGGACCTCAATGGGCTGGAACAATGGCCTGCCAAGAACCTCATGAAGTTCAACAAGGGGAAATGCAAAGTCTGCACCTGGGAAGGAACAGCCTCATGCACAAATATATAAGCAGGGTGCCACCCATCTGTAAAGAAGCTTGACAGAAAAGGTCCTGGGGGTCCTAGTGGACCCCAGTTTGCACATGAGCCAGCAATGTGCCCCTGCAGAAAAGAAGGACAATGGTATCCTGTTCTGCATTAGGCAAAGTGTTGTCAGCAGATTGAGGGAGGTCATGCTTCCCCTCTCCTCAGCAGTGTTGAGGCCACAGCTGGAGCACTGTGTCCAGTTCTGGGGCTCCTCAGTACAGGAGAGACAAGGACATACTGGTAAGAGTCTAGTGAAGGGCTGTGAAGATAGGGGACTGAAGGATCTCTCCCATGAAGAAAGGCTGGGAGAGCTGAGACCATTTATCCTACCGAAGAGCAGGTTGAGAGGGTGTCTCATTAATGTGTATAAATATGTGAAGGAAGGGTGCAAAGAAGATGGCGCCAGACTCTTTTCAGTGTTGCCCACTGACAGGACCAGAGGGATTTTCATGTCATCAGGTTGGTCAAAGGCCTTGTCCAACCTGACTTTGAATGCTTCCATTGGTGGGGCATCCACTGCTTCTCTGGACAACTTTTTCCAGTGTCTTACCACTCTAATTTAAAAATAATTATTCCCTATGCTTAATCTATATCTACCCTTTTTCAGCTTAAAATTGTTACCCCTTGTTGTGTCACTACAGGCCTTGGTAAAAAGTCTCTGTCTTTCCTACATGTTGAAAGGTTGCAATGAGGTCTTCCCAGAGCCTTCTCTTCTCCCAGCTGAACAACCCCAGCTCTCTCAGCCTTTCTTCCTAGGAGGGTTGTTCCAGTACTCTGACCATATATGTGGCCCTCCTCTGGACTTGCTCCAACAGGTCCATGTCTTTCTTTTACTGAGGACCCCTGAGTTGGATACAGTACT
The DNA here is from genome assembly GCA_033124195.1 of Coracias cyanogaster. Lineage (NCBI taxonomy): Eukaryota > Metazoa > Chordata > Aves > Coraciiformes > Coraciidae > Coracias > Coracias cyanogaster. Next base: position 32,756 of record JAVSBS010027656.1, read on the forward strand.
CCAGGTTGGTCTCACAAGAGCGGAATAGAGGCAAATGATCCCTTCTGCTGGCCCCATCTTGGGACCTTACGTGAAGGCATGACTACGTACTTGTATGAAGACATGCACAAACATGATCTCCGGAAACGTTCACTAAGAGACATCCAGCTTCAAAGCATACACTTCTTAGTTGTGGTAGCAAGTCACTGGATTCAAGCTTACAAGTTTTGCTGAGATTGGAACAGAGTACTGCTGTTTTGAAAAACTGGTCCAGTTGGCTTGGTTATAATGCATGCTATCATATCTATTTCTGCTTCTGGATTGTAACGGTTGTACATCCAGAGAATAATCTTGGCTTTATCTGTGTGATTTCCAGTATCCAGCCTTCCAGTATCTGAAGGGGGCCTACAAGAAAGCTGAGGAGGGATGTTTCATGAGGGTTTGTAGTGATAGGATGAGGGGTAGTGGCTTTAAATTGGAAGAGGGTAGATTAGATTAGAAATTAGGATTAAGATTTTCACTGTGAGGGTTGTGAGTCACTGGAACAGGTTGTCCAGAGAGGTTGTAGATGCCCCAGTGCTGGATGTGTTCAAGACTAGGTTGGATGGGGCTTTGAGCAAACTGATGTAGTAGAAGGTGTCTCTGCCCATGGCAGTGGGGTTGGGACGAGATGATCTTGAAGGTCCCTTCCAACTCAAACCATTCTATGATTCTATGATTTTTATACACAAAAAGTTACATATATGTATTATTCCATTATTTGCATCTCCCCTTACGAAAGGAAAACTAGTCTGTTACGTTCTGGCCTACCTGAATTCCTTTTCCTTGGAGACTTTTTTTTCCAATCTATTGTCAGTTCCAAAGGTGAAGATGTAAGTACAATCACATTAACTCATCTCTACAGAAGTACCTACCCTAATTCATATGAAAGGATGTCCTATTTTCTGCTCATAGACTCAACATTGTAGTCAGATTCTGAACAACAAATTTACCAGAATCTGTTCTGTTTCCAGAGCATGAGTTTGTAAATGATGGAAGAAATGTTTAAGCTCCAAAGTACATGAATGTGCACTCTTTGTTGCAGAGTTTGTACTTCATTGCTCATGTTCAGTCCACAGAGTCACTTAGGTCTTCCTGAGGTTGTTTTGATCTCCCACTATACAGAAGGTGAATCAATATCTTGTCCCATTTCTTAACCCCACAAGCATACACTTCTCTTTCCTGAATTGTGTTTTTTTTACCAGGAAATAACTGTTTCCAAAATTGACCCTTCAGAAGCTCCTCTAGGAGAACAGCAGGTTGCTGTTTGTCCCTGTGCCAGTTTCATATTCATGCTTTTGTTCTCATCATGTTTCTTTTCCTTTAGCTTAAATTATTGCTTTGAGTGTGATACTGTATTGGTTGTGCTACTGTAGTCAAGATAAACAAGAGCTATAGTGTTTTCCTATCTGGGAAATGCACTTTATTTTCAAAAATGTAAAATGGCAGACTTTTAAACTCGTGTCACATTTAGTTAAATTTTCCATTTACTTCGAGGCTGTTCAATATCTTTCCTTGATAATTTATTTTCACTATTGTGCAGTATTGAAATATGACTAATGGACTTTCCATTCATATATCGCTACCTATCTATATCAATTTCTTAAATGCAAGTGTTACCTTTTGTTTGCTTCCTAGCAAGTCTAGATCGTAAGTATTTACAAAGATGGTCTAAAAGGTGCTTCAGTCAGTTTTCCACCAGCCTTGCCTGATGAAACCTTTCCTAACTTTCTCCAGTCACTTTATGCTTGCCCTAGCCTTTTATTCAACACAAGGAAGTTGGAGTCAAGATTAGTGCTGGTGTGACACAGCATCATTCTCTGAGCAGAACTGGATGGTGTGCTATGTTTAAATATGTTAGGGTGATCATGTCTAGTCTCATAGAAATACTAATATTCATGTACTTTGCCTTTCAGAACAATGGGTCACTTGCTTGGTGCCAGAATCATAAGCAGTGTTCAAAGGTATGTCCTTGTTCCCCCTGCTTATTTAAGTTACTTTGTTGCTTTCAATCTTGTGTCTGTAGATTAAGTGCTTTTCATCTTAGCCTGTTTTCAGAAGCAGCTGTTTATATTTTATTTGGAAGCCTCAACGGATAATCAAATACCCCAAATTAAAACTGAGTGATTTACTCTTTCAGAGCAAAGAAATAATGTTTGAGGATATGTATCAAGCTTAGTTAAACCAACATAATTCTGTGTTTATCAACAAACTTTACACTGGCTAAAATGTGATGTATCGTGTTTTTTCAGTATTTTTGGTAATAAGAGAGTAAAACTGTCAACCACTTAATTTTTCCTCCAACAGCACTGAGTTATGTCAACATTCAACACTTGGGTATCTAATTTTTAGCCTGACACTGAATTTCCTTGAAAAAATTCTTGATACAAATCCCAGTGGCTCTACTGATGCTGGGTCCAATCCTAGCACTTCAACCCTTAAAGCCTAGAGAGAAGGTGAGCTCATCATCAACTGATTCTCCAGTGCAAGGGTCTTTCAATGGTGCCTGGAGAGAAGCAACGATGATTTGGGAGCTTTGGTGGGTCAAAGTGCAATTGCACACTCTGGTCATGGAAGATGCATCCATTGAAAATTTACCTGAAAATGCTGAAGGTAGTAGTTTTGTATGATCTTCTTGAAAATGTATTTCTACTATAACTTAGGGTTTTTAACTTCAGTATTTTTTCTTTATTCTGTGAAGGTTGTACTGCAAATGGAATTAAATCCAAGTAGCATTGTTCTTTATTGTTTTAATAATGTAATCTATATAAATGCTAGTGCTAACCCTTGATTTTAACACAGGGCAGTTTCTTCTTTACATTTAAAGAGCGAGATTACTGCTTCACTGATCTAGCTTCCATTGAGATGAGTGGGATTGGAAACGGACGAATTTGTTATTGACTGTTCCATCACAGGAAAATAAAACAAAGTTGATCACTTTTGTCAGTATTAAAAACAGGATATAACAGCATCAGTATAAGAAGAGAAAGGAACATTTCCTATTAGCTGTGCCACACTGCTAAGGATTTCACTTCTGCAATGAAATCTCATTGTTCTTAAAAATAAACAGGTGCAGAGAATGTGTTTCGTCATAGCTGAACTGCCTTTTAAGGAAAGTTATTACTACTACTGTTACTGTTATTATTATTATTATTATTATTATTACATATGGTGGAGTGTAATCTAAGCTGTTTTCCAGTGGTTTGTGTCTGCCTAACAAAAGGTTTTATATATATCTCTGGGTCGCTCTCAGGTTCATAGGATCCACATACGGTTTATATAAGATATTAATTTCAGGTTTACCTTAAAATTGTATCTTGGAATCAGTGTAAGAATGCTATATTAAAATACAAAATGCAACAACAGTTTTAAGTTTTAAATTACTTAACGTATACTTTACAATCATGTTACTTTACATTTTAATTCTTTCTTAGAAAGGTAATATATTTTCCTTAAGAAAGCAGCTTTGCAATATTTAGGAAAAGAAATATAAATTTGGTCGATTTGTTAGCAGAGCTTAAGCATAAGCAGAATGTTTCTGTTTCAGGCAAGCTTTGGTTTTCTGTGTTTTGCAATGCAAAGTCAAAGAATTGTATCACATAACTGAAACTTTCAAAGCAGTGCAGGGGACTGAATTAACCTTTTAGAAATGGAAATTGCTTTCACTGCGTCTTAGCACTTTAGTGGAGGAGGTTTATATGAGTGTGAATCTGCTGAGTATCTCAGAGGACATTTTTTCTAACAGATTCTCCCAGTGTCCACCTTTATTTTGTGGTTGTGGTGTTTAGTGACACAGCTTTTTGAGGTGATTTGTGGGAAAGTCTGGATGACAACAAACGTCCAGCTACTTGGTTAGCAGGAGGACTTTGAAACACAAAAGCGCTTTTTGTTTGCACAGGTATTTGCATCTGATACACAGTGGAGAAATCCATTTGGAAGTTGCATCAATGTATCAGACAGCAGCTGATACAGCAATAAAAGATGATGTAGTTAATTTAGTAACTTTTCAATTATTTTACTCTTTCATAGAAAAATTCATAAGATGGAAAAGGTATAGTGTAGTCCATCTTCTTACTTATATTTATTTTGGAAGCGTTTTTTTTCATTACAAGGACAGACAGTAGCCTGTGAAAGTAGAAGTCCTGGATGAGAGATGGAGCTATGGAGAAGAAAAAATAATCATCAATAATGTAACAGAGGGCTTTTGCATGTGTTTTTACCTTATTGCACCTTTGATGTCTGCTTTGGTTTCATTTTGCCTAGACCTGAGAAGGCAAAAAGCTGTCCATTATTCTCTGAGAGTAATATTAGTCTGGCGTAAATATTTGGAAATTTTGTGGGCATAATTTTGTACCTAGAATAACTGGGAAACGTATCTAAATACTAGCATACAATGAAAATATATTTTTCTTCCTCATGGAATTGTGTGGTCTTCAAGAATACTTCTGTAGTTGAAGATAGCTATTGATAAGATACTGATAAAGTTCATTCGGTCGGTGAAGTACCTCTAAAGTTAATTTCAGCTATTATACCATTGCTCTCTAATATGAGTGTAGACAAGAACAGTTAGTTTGAAGATTAATACCTTTGAGAACTACCAATTTTTCAAATAGGTGTAAATCTAATGAGCTGTAATGGTTTTAGGTGTCACATTGCAAACAGCTGTTTATTTTTGTGATTTTAATGGAGCAAGTCACAAAAGCATGACTCTGAGCAGCAAAATATGCACCAATGGTTTTATATTTCATTTAATTTAATAAGATCTCTCCAGAGGTCTATTTTGCAAGATAAAACACAAGAGAGCTCTTGAATGCTTGCCCTGTTTAGACATAAGGTGGGTAATTTAAATAGGTTACAAATAGTCTATTATAATTAGGGCAACTATAGGATCATTAAATAAATTGCCATTTTTGATTGCAATAGCTATTTATTCACTACCATCACACACTCCTACTTGTCTGCTTGTACAGTGTTGAAGCAAACTGTGGGCTTTCCTGAGATCCAGTTGATTGCCTTACTGGCTTCCACTGCGAATATGAGTATTGAGGTAAAATTGGCACTCTAGTCAGTAAAGTTTGTTATGAACTTCTTTGGGAAATTATTGAAACCTTTTTTTTTTTTTTTTTTCTAATTTTGTCCATAGTTCTGTTGTTTTGAGCTTATGGCCTTCATATCATTTTATAGTTTTGTCTTTTCTTTTTTCTTATGTTTTTCTCTTTTCTCATTTGTTCATATGTCTCACTAATACTTTATGATGAGTATGTTGGGTTTTTTTTTTTTTTTTTAATTTCGTGGTCTCAGAAGAGTAGCAATTTTTATTAGAAATTGAATGGAACAAGTCTCACTAATACCAATTATATCTTAGTTCCAGGAGCTAACCAAAGCTTCCAGTTCATCCTGTTTGTTTCTACTGCATGCATTGGTGTACAACCATTTTAGATACGCTCTCGAGCCCTCCACGCTCCCTGGAGCAGGATGAATGTTCCCCCTAGCATTGCCAACCTTATTTAGGATTGATACTCCATGATACAGAACTTACTTTATGTCCTGCAGTTCCATTCCATTGGTCTAGATAACAAAAGTTAAAGTTTAGCATTTCTTTTCTTTTACTTACCAGTAGATTGCTGGCAGCCTGTCAGACTTGCTGAGTAATGTGAAGGTGGGCTCATAAACAACAGCATGAGAAAGTGGAGCTGCATAGTGGAGAAAAAACAAAATAAGCTGGATTGGGTGAGCTAAGTATTTCCTGAGACACAGTCGTTGGACCAGCACCTGAATCTTGGTCATCTCCAGTCATTCCTGAACACCACATGTTTCAAAAGCTTGTTTGAGGAGAGAACTAGACAAGTAAACACTCCTTTCTTTTCTTCCACATACATGGCTACATAAAACCCCAGCACCTGTTGCCAACAGCTGGCCCAGCAGAGAAATCACAAAATAGAAGCTCTGCAGAGTGCAGTGTCTGGTTGGGGAGGACAGTTAAAACTGCAGTCTCATAGATCCACTATACTTGCACAAGTTGGATTTAAGCCTTGTATCATAGCAAAGTGTTTGACTTTCATATTGCAATTAAAAATATTTTCATGCCTATAATCTGTAGGCTGTCTTTAAAAACAAAAATAAAAAATATTTTGACATGGATTACATGTGTAGGTATGCAAATAAAATCTGCTTTGGGCTTATTCCTCCTTTTCCCCTCTGATTAGTCATATTTTCTCTGATATGTCATCCTCTGAGTTACCTAAGTAATTATTTTAAAGCATTTGAGATACAGGTTATATACATGATGAAGTAGTGTCTGTAATGTATTGATCACATCTAACATAATCTGTTACTTCAGTTTAAAGAATTCAACTTGTTGTCAATACAGGCAGTAGGTCGGCTTTGATACACATTTGTAACTCTCATTAATACTGTAAAAAAAAATCCCTCTAAATGGAAATGTGGAAAAAAAACTTCAAATTTTTCATTTTTGGGTGTAATGGCAGCTGCTAGGGAAGGAAGGGTAGGATAGATCAGTGTTCAAAATACTGTTGGTTGAATATACAGTGTCTAAACCAGAATGACTAGTACTGCTGTTGAGAAATATTTATGACACATTTTGTTAGAGATTTGTTTATAATTTGTTAAACTGATAGATATCAGAACATTTTTTCCCTTTTCTTTACTAAGAGAGATTTTATAAATAAGTCACATAATGAAATCTGTATAGATTCTAGCTCTTTCTGCAAGCTTAACTGTCATTGACATTAATGAGATATTCAGAGTGCAGAGATACATATTCAGCGTTAAGAGAAGAATTTTTCTCAGATTTGGGTGTTACTAGATTTGTGTTTTCCAGCACTGATGTTACTTTACTTGCAATTGCCAATGCTCATGAGGGTAGAAAATAATATTATTGAATTTATCCTATGTACAGATGTTGTTACCTGGAAGTTTCATTGTATTGCTTCTGAAAATGAAATACTGTTTACTTAGTGGGTTCAGGAAAAAAGCAGAAAACATCCACCCGGTTTCACAACTGTGTTTCTTCATTACACATATTAACCCACTGACTATATACATATGCTGACTTTTGTGGTGGTTCCGTCACTGCCGGGAGCCGAGCCATGTGGCCACTGCCGCTGCCCCCCAACTTCGGTCAAAGGGAAAGGCAGGAGTGCCTGAGAATCCCTTTTTGGGTTGAGATAAGGAGAGTTTAATACAATGACACACACAAGAAACAATCTCAGTAACAACAGCACTGACAACAGTGAGAAAAACAGTGTACAAAATGAGTGATACCGTGTGGACAGACGGAGCCGAGTGGAGCCGAGGCGACCATGTGCATGAGTCGCACCATGGAACCAGAACTGGCCCTGGGGCATGATGTCAGCATGGTATGGAATAGCCTGGCTGCACCAAATTAACCCTGTCCTGGCAGAACCAGGACAACTTTACACAGGTGAAGGCTCTGTTTCACTCCTCTTGTTTACTTTGACCAGTAACTTCCCCTTAATGTAATCCACTTAGAATCATAAAATAGTTTATGTTGGAAGGGACTTTTAAAGGTCATCTACTCCAACACCCCTCCAATAAGCAGAGACTCTTCAACTAGGTCAGATTCCTCAGAGCCCTGTCTGACTTCAAATGTTTCCAGGGGTGGGTCATTTACCAGATCTCTGGGCAACCTCTTCTAGTGTTTCGCCACCCTCACTGTAAAAAATTTATTCCTTATACCTAGTCTAAGTCTGCCCACTTTTAGTTTAAAACCATTACCCCTTGTCCTATCGCAACAGGCCCTGCTAAAAGGTTTGTCTCCATCTTTCTTATAAGCCTCCTTTAGGCATTGAAAGTCTGCAATAAGATCTCCTTGGATGTTTCTCTTCTCCATGCTGAACAACCCCAAGTCTCTCAGCCTTTCTTCATAGGAGGGGTGTTCCAGCCCTCTGATCATTTTTGTGCTCCTCCTCTGGAACCATTCCAACAAGTTCATGTCTTTCCTGTGCTGAGGACTCCAGAGCTGCTTGCAGTAACTCCAGGTTGGTCTCACTGGAGTGGAGTAAAGTGGCAGAATCACCTCCCTTGACTTACTGGCCATGCATCTTTTGATGCAGCCCAGGATATGGTTGGCCTTCTGGGCTGCAAGCACACTTTGTCAGCTCTTGTTCAGCATTTTGTCCACCAGCACCCCTAAGTCCTTCTCCATGGGGTTGCCCTCAATCCCTTCATCTTCCAGCCTTTATTGATACTGAGGATTGGCTGGACCCAGATGCAGAACCTTGCACCTGACCTTGTTGAACCTCATGAGGTTCATATATACACACTTGACAAGTTTGTCCAGGTCCCTGAGACGTGTCAGCTACACCACTCAGCTTGGTGTCATCTGCACTCTTTCTGAGGGTGACTTTGATCTTGCTGTCTGTGCCATTGATGACAATATTGAACAGCACTGGTCCCCGTGTGAATACCTAAGGGACACCACTTATCACTGATCTCTGTCTGGACATCAAGCTGTTGACTTCTTCTGTCTGGATGCAACCTTCCAACCACTTCCTCATCCACCAAACAGACCATCCATCAAATCCCTATTTCTCCAATTTAGCGAGAAGAATGTTGTGAGAGACCGTGTCAAAGGCTTTACAGTAGTCCAGACAGAGGACATCTGTAGCTCTTCCCTTGTCCAGTGATGTAGTCACTTGATCATAAAAGGCTACTAGGTTGATTAGGCCTCTTTGTCCTCTATGTGCCTTAGCATAGCTTCTAGGAGGATCTGTTCCATGATCTTCCCAGGTACAGAGGTGAGACTGACAGGTCAGTAGTTCCCAGGGTCCTCCTTTCTGCAGTACTTCCCTTTTTTCCAGTCACCAGGGACTTCACCTGAGTGCTGTGACTTTTCAAAAATCATGGAGTGTGGCCTGGCAACTACATCAGCCAAGTCCCTCAGGACTCTGGGATGCATCTCGTCAGGTCCCATAGACATATATATGTTCAGGTTCCTCAGGTAGTTATGAACCTTCTCTTACAGTGGGAGGGACTTTGCTCACCCAGTCCCCATCTTGTGGTACATCCACTTGAGTGGTGTGGGAACAGAGGTTATCAGTGAAGACCAAGGCAAAAAGGCTGTTGAGTATGTCAGCCTTCTCCTTGTCCCTTGTTACCAGTTTGCCAGTTGTGCTCATCAGAGGGGTACACTTTCTTTGACCTTCCTTTTCTGATTGACATACATGTAGAAGCCCTTATCATTATTCTTTCCATCCCTTGCCAAGTTCAGCTCCAGCCATGCTTTGGCCTTCCTGACCTCATCCCTACACAACAGGGTAGCATCCCTCTACTCTTCCCAGGATACCTGTTCCTGCTTCCACTGCCTGTGCATTTCCTTCCTGTCCTGTGGTTTGACTGTCAGATCTCAATGCAGCCCTGCTGATCTCCTGCTTTCCTTGCCTGATTCTTAGACATGTGGATGAAGAGCTTTTGCACTCTACGGAAAGCGTCCTTAAAGATCTGCCAGCTCTGTTCTGTTCCCTTGTCCCTGAGGGCAGTTTCCCAGGGGGTCCTATTGACTAACTTTTGAAGAGTGGGAAGTTTGCTCTCCTAAAATTTAGGATTCTGACTTCATTCTTTTCCTGTCCCATATGTGTCAAGACTGCAAACTCTACCAGTGTATGGTCACTGCAGCCCAGGCTGCCTCCAATCTTGACATCACCTGATGTTAAGCTCACTGGAACTGAAGCATTGCGATTTGTTGATCAGCCACCCACTAACAGTTACATGTGGATTAAGGTACTACTTGATGTGTGAATCACTATTGGAATCTGGCCCAATAAACTAGTCTGCAAGGATGACTGAGGTAGTTCATCATTGGTATTGGATTTAACTTTCATTTTTTTATGTAATTCTTGCTTAAAACTTTGCCTCTCTTTAGCTTATCCTCTGAAACTCTTTATGTCGTTATTTTGCCAGTCAATGAATTGTTTAGGTTGGAAGGAATCTCTTGAGATCTGCTAGTGCAACCCCTCTACTCAAGCAGGGTCAACTAGACCAGGTTATCCAGAACCATGCTCAGTTGGATTTTGATTATCTCCACAGATGAAGACCACAGCCTCTCTGTGTAACCTTTTCCAGTGCATGACCACCCGCACAGTACGAAATGTTTTTTATTTCCTGTTTTTTAATTTGTACCCATTGCCTCTTACCTGGTCTGTGGGCATGACTGAGAAGAGCCTGAGTCCCTCTTCGTCATTGCTTCCCATCAGGTGTTTGTAAACATGGGTAAGATCTTCCTGAACCTCCTTCTTTCCAGGCTGAACAGCTTTCTGAGCTTGTCCATTTATGGCAGATGCTTCAGTCCCATAATGGTACTCGTGACCCTATGTTTTCTTCTTTTCTGCTTATGCTGTGTAAGCCCGAAATGACTTCTGCCTCCTGCCATTCATAAAGCTCCTGTGCTGTCCTTAAAATCCCACTGCCTTCTGTCGTCTTATTAACAGAGAGTCTTGCTAAACGCTGTGTAAATGCATAGCTGCTGTGCCTGTTTGCTTTTACAGTGTGAGCTCCATAATGCTGAGGCTTCTTCTCAAGAGCTTGGAAGTGCTGAGCACATAACAGGTGCTTCCCTGTAAAAACAACAGTAAGAGTCAAATGCTAGTGAGAATAACATGAAATGACAAAGTGCCCTACATTGATGCTGGTTTAGTGAAAAACATTTTTTAGCCCTAAGCAGGGATTGGGGCAAAATGACTGGGAAAGGCATTTGAAGAGAGTTTGTGAAGTAGAGATTTTTTTTTTTTACAGCTCCTTACAGAAGTTTTTCTTTTTGCTAGCAATGGAAAGTCAAAAGACCAGCAGGGATAATTGAGAGCTGCATGTGCAGTGGCATTTACAAGGAGTGGAGATAAATGGGATCATCATAATGCACTCTGAATTGCAATACAACTTTCTTGTTCCCAGCAGCCAAAGCAGTGGTCCCTGATTGATTGATTCTGCAGAAAGGCTGAAAGGCTATTTTTTTTAGTTTTTGGAACTGAGAGGAAAATGTGAAAATAAGATAAATAAGTTTAAAATGCTGCAGCCAAATAAACAGACTGCTTAAAAAAGACAACTCTTAATTTCTCTATAAGGTAATACACACTCCTGAGTTCAGTCTGTGAGAAATTATTTCAGGCTTCCAGCTGAGCTCTTTCCAAAGATAATGCAGGTGGAAAGATGAGTTAATGGCTTAAACAATTAGAGATTTGATGCACTCTTCCATCTGTCAAAGCCCACTGAAATGAAGGCTTACATTTTTAATTTGTGCCTCCAGCATCTAACTCAGTCTGAAATGGTGTCAGCGATTTGCCCTGCCCACGGTACTGTCATTCTTATGGAAAGCATTCTGTGCACACATGCTGGGAGACTTTTATCAAACATATTAGTGTGCATTTGAGAGATCATTAGCCTGAAGTAGCTGGAACATTCCAGGTTTCTTAGCCTGGAAACTCACATCTCTGCAGGAAAGTGTGTTGAGCCACTGTTATTTACACAAGAAAGCTGCAGCAGGATAAGGATAGCTTTGTAAAATTTAGGAGGAATAGTGGTTCTTGGTATTGTCAATTTACCACCCATGAGAGGGTGAGATAATGGATGTTTTGATTTTTGGCTAAAAAGAAAATGAATAAATACTTTTCTTGATCTGCTAAACAAGTGTGGTTTTCTTCCATCTGGTAAAAGATAAGGTAAAACCATTTAATGGAACAGAGTTCATAAGAATTGGTCAGATTGTTGGTATGCCAAGTAGGTAAAATAATCCTAAGCATGTAAGAAATAAGAAAGCAGATATAATATTAATTGCTTGCATTCTTATGGATAATTTGAATTTAAAAAATTATATTCATCTATAAAAAGGTAGAGGGGGCTGAGAACCATAGTGGTTAGATGATTAAAGCTGAACTAGCTAAGAAATAGGTTGACTGAAGTTTCTGGATATTTATGTTTAGGGAAGTAGAAGAAAGCTTTGTGATTCAGTGTTTATGTTTATACAAAGACATTAGTGTATAGATGTGCTGTGATGACAGGAATCTCTTTGTTCTCTAAGGGCCTTGAGAACTGACAAATAAACAGAGTTAAAATCCAAGCAATATTTACAGTACTTTGTAATCCTCTGATGTATCGCTCTAGATTTGTAAATATCAAGTTTTATTTTTCCAATATCAAACCCTCAGCTGTATTAGAATATGGGACACTGAAACAAGTGGAAATGAAAAAAAGTTCATATTGTTCACATTTACCATGTTGGATCACATCAGTCATCCTTCCAGTCTAATACAGTGCTACCAGCTGGATTCCCCATAGGTAAGTAAACCTGCAGGTGTGGAATAGCCTGCTGCTAGAAAAAAACTCTTAAGTCCTACTACTTATTTTTGGGTGGTAATGTGAAACATAAAGGGTATGTCCTTTCCCAGACACTAGTTTTGGTTACTAAGCTCTTACTGTTTATTGGTGTGTTCAACTTAGATGTTTTTGTCTTGAAGAACAGACCTCAGGGCTTGACAGAAAAGGTTTTTCTTGGCCTTCACTCTGAATGGTCCTCTCTGGGCAACCTAGTGTTTCACCACCCTCACTGTAAAAAATTTCTTCCTTATACCTAGTCTGAATCTACCCTCTTTTAAAATTAAAACCATTACCCCTTGTCCCATCACAATAATCCCTACTAAAAAGCCTGTCCCCATCTCATTTGTAGGCCATCTTTAAGTACTAAAAGACTGCAATAAGGTCTCCCTGGAGCCTTCTCTTCTCCATGCTGAACAACCCCAACTCTCTCAGCCTGACCTCACAGCAGAGGGGTT
>JAVSBS010027656.1:47446-60658 GCA_033124195.1 Coracias cyanogaster
ACCCAGATGTTGTGATATGGACACCAGAGGGGAAGCAGAGCTTTGAAGAGTTAAAAAGCAGATTAACTAAAGCTCCCACCTTAGCACTTCTGGACTGGGAAAAAGAATTTGAATTATATGTGGATGTTAAATGGGGCCATGCTAAAGGAATTTTAGTGTAAGAATATGGACGTAGCCGAAGACCAGTGACTTGTTTCTCCAAAATATTAGAACCAGTTGCCAGAGAACGGCCTCACTGTTTGCAAAATTGTGCAGCCACAGCTTCTATGGTAACTGAGGCCTGAAAACTTAAAGCAGGGGGATTGCTTGTTGTTAAGTTTTTGCTAACTGAGAGAGCTTCTAAATGGATGACCAGTGCAAGGTTATTACAGTATGAAACTTGTTTAACGGAACAGGAGGATTTAGAATTAAGGAGCAGGAGAGGGTTTAACCTGGCCTCCTGTTTAACTGGTCCTGAGGAAGGAAGCCTGGAGGAAATGCATGACTGTATTCAAGTGATAGATTTCAGATCCGGAGAGGGAAGGACTGTGGGATACCCCTTGGCCAGAGGAGGAAAATGTGTTTATCGATGGCTCCTCAAGAGTGACAGAAGGAAAATGAGTTATAGGATATGCTGTGGTGAAAGGAAGAAAACTGCAAGAAGGAGGGAGATTACCACATGGTCAGCACAGACCACAGAATTGTATGCCTTAATGAGAGCTTGCAAATTGTATTGAGGGAAAGTGGTAAACATATACATGGATTCAAAATATGCATATGGGGTGGCTCATGCATTTGGAAAACTGTGGGAGGAAAGAGGGTTATTAACCTATGAAGGAAAAGCACTAGTTTATGAAAACTGGATTATTCGCTTACTGAAAGTGATAAATTTACCAGAGAAGGTGGCTATAATACATGTCAGGGGACACCAGGCAGGATACTCAGAGGAGCTAATAAGGCGGATGAAGAAACTCAGAAAGGAGCACTTCTGCCTGAAGTATCTAAAATCTTTCCTTTGCTCCCAGTGACTCCATTGCTGCTGGAGAAAATGTGTTTTCCACAGGAAGAGTAATTAAAAACAGTGGGGCAGAGGAAAGAGACAATAATTGGTTTACAAGGGACGGTAAACTGTGGGTACCAAAGGCTTTGGCCCTCCAAATACTAAACCAGCTCCATGAAGGAAGTTATTGGGGTCCTCGAGGATTGGCAGAAGCCTTCCTCAAGGTGTATACTGCAGTGGGCCTTTTTGTTTTAGCAAAAAGAGCTACTGAAGGTTGCATAATTTGTGCTAAAGTCAATAATCGGGTTACAAAGGAAGTTGCTAGAGGAGGGCGACCCTGGGCTGTGTGCCCGTTCCAACAATGCCAGGTGGATTTTATCAAAATGCTACGAGCAGGAAGACTTAAATATCTTTTGGTGATAGCATGCCAGCTAACCGGGTGGCTAGATGTGGTGCATGAGGCACGGACACTGAATGCTGGTGCAAACAGAATCGTTTATTCACACAGTTAGCTACTACATATACTCTTACATGCTGTTAGTCTCGTGATCTACAATTGTTTTCATGTAGCCCAGTTAGACAGCTCTCTAATTGGTTAGTTCTAATTTTGTAGTTATCTTCCTTGCAAGAGGTGGTCATTCTTCTTTCCTGTTATTTACGACGTGCAGCTGTAGAAACAAACCTTGACTCTCAACTGCTGCACATTCTTCTTATGGGTACCTTGTGTCTTCCGACATTCTTTCTCACAACTCCCTTGTTTTTACCCAAACTCGCATATTATCAAGAGGCCTGTGAAATAGTACATTCTGTAGTTTCCCACAAAAATGTATTAAATCTAAATATCCATAATAAATCAGGGCATGAGCAAGAAAGGAAAATTCAGTTAAGATATTTGAACTGTACCCCTCTGAACATAGTAGGAATTTTCCAGAGTTAGGAATGCCAAATCAATTTTTAAAGCAGTTTCATATTAGGAATGACATACCTCACATTTTATGATTTATGTAAAATGTTTAGCTATACAGTTACTAACTGAATTTTGAACTCCTTTGGAAGGGAAGCAGACATTTTTAGTTTACATAAATATGAACACCCTGTTAATGCTCTGAAACAACGAAGATACTTGTAGCTGCTACTTCATAGATGTTTTCAACTTAGGTCCACTTGAATCAGGCTTTAGCATCACGTGGATTCTGATGTGTTGCTCTTATTAATGTTTGGTATTCTTTCTGCTTGGCCTGAGAAATCATATAGAGACCTAAACCATGTCCTCAGCCTGGGCCATGCAGCTGTTGTTAGAAGGAGAACTAACCATCCTTACTTCTGGGTGGCAGGCATGCTCATTGGTCAAACCCAGGAGGCAGAGATCCATGTGGCTACAGTTGTTAATTTTCGTTTGGATATGTTGAATGATACCTAAGAGATCATTATTCACTCATGGGGTGGGAGGTATAAAGCTCCTAAAGGGTTATGAGCAAGGGAAGGAATTGGAGTTTTTGGGTGAGATTTTTGCAAGGATAGGAGTTGTAGCTGTAAAGAAGCACCAAAACAATGAGAGCTGATGAGTAACTATTTAAATCAACACAAAATTCACCAAACCTGTCTGCCACCTTACAAAATCATTGGCTCAGCAAATATTTCTTGAGGAACTGCTGGTGTCTCAGAGAAGACCTCTAACATTTTTCTACTGGAGATCTGTTCTGCCTATATGTTATTTAGGGTTCTATTTTCCTACCATTATGTATCAGTAAAGGTGTCTGCATCACAGAAGTACTGTGTTTCTTTAAAGTTTAGCTCTTCCTGCTGCACAATTGCCTCATCCAAAGTCATCTTTCACTTTGTGTCATCATACATGACTCCTACAATAACTGTGACCTGTGTAGTTTGGTGGGGTCATGGTACAGAAAATAATCCCCTTCTAATCACTCATTTTCTTCAAAAGATGAATTAATCTTTTGGTTTCATAACTGCATATTTTAAAATTAATCTATAGTTACATAATACATTTGAATAACAAATTAGGGTTTTAAAAAAAGAAGATATTTGGTTGGTAGCTTGCTTGCCTTGTTTTTTCCTTTTAATTTCTACTCCTACCATTAAATAAACAGAAACCAGGAAAACTAAAATAATGTAGCTTTATTGTGTGGAAATACATTTTTTGTTAAAGGATAATAGTGTTGCATAAAGTCACAATATGTACTTCATTCAAAGTAATGTCTGGCTGTAGGAGAAATCATCTGATCTTCATGTTTCCTAGGTTTAATAAGGGTTTGAAAATATTGTGGAAAGAATAATTTAATTCCTTAAATGGCAAGTAAGTAGGTTATCATCATCTTCAGGGAAAGGCTTATTTGTCCTCATTTTCCTGGGTCCAACATTATGCAAATTCCTTTTATAATACACTTGAAAGTAGTTACTGCAAGGAAATGGGTATATATATGCTATTCTTCAAAGATGTTCTTTTAATGTTTTTTCCAGACAACATCAACAGCAGAAGAGATTTGCAAACACTATTCATATGCATGAATGTTTTTAATCACTAGTACGGGAAGATTTAATTAACTAGGATTTCAGCTCTTCTTCACCCTTTTTACTAGTTGAGTGGTAGAAATATTGTCAGATACAATACTGATTTAAAAGTGTGAAGTGTCTCATGTTCTTAATGGCTATTTAAACTTCACCTTTTGGCAGATCATATCAAAATGTTGAAGACATTGGTGGTAATCTGTAAAGAAGTCAGAGGACAGCAAGGTAATGAAGATGAAATGAACAGGCAGCGTAGTAGTGTAGGCAGATCACATACCCACATATGTGCTGAAAAGTGACAGGGATTGTTCCTGCCCTGCCAGCAGGATCCTTCTAGTGGAGGCTTGTTGCACCTCTGCTTTCTGCCTACAAAATCTGCCCCTTATTAGGTATCATGGTTTAAGCCCAGCTGGCAACAAAACACCCTGTGGCTGCTTACTTGCTTCTCCCTGCCAGTGGGATGGGGTGGAGAAAATATAATGAAAGTCTGGTGGATCGAGACAAGGACCAGGAGGGATCCCTCACCAATTATGGTCACCAGCAAAACAGACTCCTCTTCGGGGGGAAAAAAAAAAAAAAAATCAATGTAATTTGTTACCAATCAGATCAGAGTAGGATAATGAGATATAAAACCAAATCTTAAAAACACCTTCCCCCTCACCCTCTTCTTCTTCCTGGGCTTAACTTCACTCCCAGTTTCTCTGACTACTCCCCACAGCAGCACAGAGGGATCGGGAATGGGGCTTGCAGTCACTTCATCAGATGTCTCTGCTGGTCCTTCCTCCTCACACTCTTCCCCTGCTCCAGCATGAGGTCACTCCCACGGGAGACAGTTATCTATGTGCTTATACAATGTCAGTCTTTTTGATGGGGCTGCAGCTCTTCATGAAATGCTTCAGCCTGGGTCACTTCCATGGGATGCCAGCATGGGCTTCCCACAGCAACATGACCTTCTTTGGGCACAGTCATTTACTCTGTTGTGGGATCATCCATGGGCTGCAGGGTGACAGCCTTCTTCACCATGGTCTTTACCACAAGCTGCAGGCAATCTCTGCTCTGATGCCTGGAACACCTCCTCCTGCTTCTTCATCACTGACCTTTGTGTCTGCAGAGTGATTTCTCTCACATCCTGCTCCTCTCACCACTGCAGATTTCCAGCAGTTTCTTTTTTTCCCCTTCTTAAATACATTATCACAGAGGTGCTACCACTGTCACTGATGGGCTTGGTCTTGGCCAGCAATGGGTCCATATTGGAGCTGGCTGGCATTGGCTCTGTTGGGCATAGGAGGAGCTTCTGGCATTGTTTCATAGAAGCCACCCCTATAGCCTCACAGCTACCAAAACCTTGCTACACAAACCCAGTACATTAGGAAATGAGGTGTGGCTTTGCTTCTTTAACTTGGCTTTTAGTAAAGAAATGAAGTTGTTCACCATGGAATTAAAAAAAGAAAGAAGAGCTCATATCGTAATAATTTGAAGGGGTTTCCCTCCCTGAGTTGACACAATTTGCTGGGTATGTCAGTGCAATTCAAACAGATGCATGTGTGGCAAGTGTGTTTTGTATCTGCAGAGAAACTCACTTGAATGGTCTGTTAGTTCAGAGTGATATTTTAAGTGCATTACAGTTTGGATTTTAATTTTCTTCTGGGGAAAGGCTGAAATGCAGTTGTATTTTATCAGTAGCGAATTTAGGGAAAAGCTCTAGAGTATATTTTATAGGTCTGTCATGAAAAGCTCGTGCATCTTTATTGCTAACATTTGTTGGGTGATGATAGGTTATCAAACAGTGTGGAGCTGTTTAACACTTTGGAAGAAGACAATAAAGAAATTCATGACACTTGCTTAACAAGAAGCACAGTGTGTTTTGGGAAATCTGTCAGTGAGAAGACAGGCCTGTAAAAATGTCAGGCCTGTTTTGACCTTTCTGCCTCTTGTTTATAATCTACTGTTTCAGCTTTACAAATGACTCCACATTTGGTACTTGAATCAAAAGTAGACATCTTATAACCCGGAAAGGATATCAGTGGTTTTCAGAGATGTTTTATCATGCAGTGGAAAAAAACCCCATTTTTGTAATGTCTGCAACTGCAAATTGCAAATGATTACACTTTCTGTTCATGGCTCCAGAATATTAGTGAATTAAAAATGTTTTCTTATTTAAATAAATTATATATGTAATTATTTTGGGGTGGTCTGTCAAAGTGGTAAATGTTCCAACAAATCCAAGTACTACTGATCCGTGGTACTGTATGCCTCCAGTAGTCTGAGCTCCTCTGTAATGATGTATGACATTCATTTTGCATGCTCTGTGCTATATTTTATCCAACATTTGGATAGCATGATATTCTGACCTTGTCTGATTGGTGATCTCATTTACTGTGAATGTTGCAAGAACAGTAAACAAAGCCTGGAAGAATTGTCAAGCTGCCAAGTTGTATTCTTCTGTATCTTTTCAAGACAATGCCACAGAAATTTATCTGTCTTGACACCTTTGTCTCTTGTATTAAGAAAGCCTTAACTAATTTCTCTTTAGTTCTATGGTCTACCATCTAAAAATGCCATATCTTATAAAGAGAACAGGTGGAAAGGCTTTTCAGAAGAGGCCTTGTGTAGATGGAATTAGTAAGGAAAAAATAACAGCAGCTAAATTGTCTAAGGGATTCCAAGATTGACAAAAGTGCATCATAAGAGTGTGTGAAACATTTGAACAACACTACTGTGTTATAATTTATAAATAACTATGGATTTAGCTAGTGTGTAAATACCTTGTACAAATATGCTGAATAGGAGAACACTTTTTTTGCATAAATCCCACAGCCATTTATAAATGTCAGTGACTGCAGGAAATCTGAAGCAGTTTAGTTTTATTGTATTTTCCTTTCACTTTTCTCTCTCACTCCCTCAAGAAACCTATGAAAGAGAAATGTTCCGCTCCATTCAAACCATATAGGGGTTTTGCATCTAACTCCTTCAGGCTCTCTGGAAAATCTGAACTTAAATCTGTACATAATTTACTTTTAATTGAATATTGAATTGATTTTATTTGGATTATTTAAATTTTATGTGTGAAAGATAAACACTGGGATATAGAATCACATCTTGATAATACTTTTGCTTTTAATGGGAAATTGCTAGCAACAGTAAACATCTGCAGTAAATATTTATAAACAATGAGAACATCAAAAGTGAAGAAAGTGTATAACAAAGTGGCAGTCTGAGTAGAAAGTGTGATTACAGTATACTTTTACTGGGATTTGGGTGTAAGGTCTCTATTTATAAGGTGGTTAATCATCTTCTAGTTGAACAGTTAAATACTGAGAACAACTCTTCTTTGAGTCTTAGGATGCTTCAGCCAATTGACATAAGATAAGCTTCTGTACCCATCCCTCCCAGCACTTTCAAAGCGCAGTGGAGCTTATTATAAGTGAATGACTCATACATAGGGTGGAACAAATGCACCATTGGTAGCCTACAGAGATAATAACACTGACCTCCGGTCATTTTACAAGAGAACTCTCCCGTGTAGGTCGACTTCCCACTGCTTTAAACCCAACCTAAATAGACTATTCATGGGGAACTGGATTGACAGATTAGCGATTTATATGCACAAATATAGGCAACAGCAGCATGGTCTCTGTACTTCAGGACACAAGAGAGAGTTTAAATATCTGACCACTAAAAACAGACTGCCATTTTTTTGTAAAGAAATATAAACTTCCTCCAAACTTACTGAAATATGTGCTGTAGTCATAAATGTCTGATCTCGCAGTCTATATTTGTGAAAGACTTCCAGTAATATTAATTGTTCAGAATTAAGGGTTATGATGGCACTGCCACTTTGTAAGTGACATTGAGGTAGGTGAAAGGAAGAGAAGATTTTAGATTCTTAGGTCAACATATGCTTAAAAATGCATTTTTTGTTTTCTTCCTTTTAATAAATATGTACACATTGAATAAGCAAGAATAATTTAGTAAAAGTACAAAGTTTAACATTTGTCAGATGGTATCCATCTTGGGAGGATCCATTGTCAAATGATATCCATTTTAGGATTTAAGATTTAGAATATTAAAGTGAATGTGCAGTAATGTGCAGTAGTTCAAATTTTTACACCATGAAGTATGATCTAAGTGTGTCAAATACCTTCATCTTCCAACTGGAAGTGTTAACACTTATGTAACGCAATTTGAAAGTAGAGCTCATCCACCCAGTGTATACTAGGAAGAAACTTAATTTGCACCTTTCTGCAGAAAGAGATGGATTCTTCTGTCTGATTTTTAAAAAAGGTTATATTGAAAGGAGTGATTTCAAAGCAGATGACAAATTACTGAAAAGACATTTTAATTGTATAATAGCATTGTCCCACAGAGGAAAGAAAAAGAAAGAGCAAGAGAGAGACAGAAGTAGGGGGTGGGGAAGGAACTTCCCCCCAACATTCCCTAACACTGAGTTAAGAAAAAACACATGAAGAGGCAACCTTCTGTTGTTTTCTTCTTTTGCTGTTCTTTTTATTTCTTCTAAAGGATGAGAATCTTAACAGGTTTCTTAATGTTTTTTTTTCCTTTTTCCGGGGCCTTTTAATACAGAACTCTATGACATGCTGTCAGGTCTCTCAAAAAAGGTTATTTAAAAAAATTACTATTCCAGTTATATTCTATTTGCAGAATATATGACAAGTGATATGGCATCAGTGATACTTGATTTGTAGAAAGAGAAATAGTAAAAATGTGCTGGAAATTTGTATGAAAGAAAATTGGAAAGTTATGAATGAGAGTTTCAATCCAAATGTCTATATGTCAACCTAGCCTGCTTAGTCAGCCTTTATGCAGAATATAAGAATTTTCAACTAGATGTTATAATGTAAGCCTCTGTGATATATTTTTAAGATGTTACTTACGTGAGTCTGTTTTGATAACATAGTTTTCAACTTTTACTGAAAGCACTGAAACTATTCCTTGTTTTTCACCTGTGCTCTGAAACTGTTCATTTAACCACGGAGAAAATTGCGCTTGTTGATTAGTAATACAGTATCTATCTATAGCTCTCTATATATTTGAAAATAGTTTTTATTCTCACTGAAGCAGAAGCGTTTATATTGGCAATTCAATTACCTGGCTCAGGAGGCTTTTTTTGAGACCTGAATCCAGAGATCTTTACTTGGTCACACCACTCACAGGACAAATCCAGGACAGCAGTTTCCTTGGGCTTTCCTTCCTTTGTACCCAGGCAAGATTTCAGTGGAAGTCAAGACACTGCAATGATACAAAGTCTTCTTCCAGCAATAACTCCCTTCAAGATGAAGATCTTGCAACTGGGCTCCAAAATTGCAGTGATTTTCTGTTTGGAAGTTGCAGGACACAGCTGCAAAAACACACTTGTATTTGTTCTTTGTGACTGGTTAATGATGGATGTTTTTACTAAACCACTTTGGGTATGGAAACGTCAGTTTTTATATAGAATTCATATTTCAAGTCTAGTTTCCCGTATCTGTGCTTTGAAAAACAACATGAAGTAGAAACTGATGTCTGGGAGAGAGAGAACATTTTTACTTGTTCTTTCTGCTGCATTATCTATCTAAATCATCATCTACCTATGCAGAAATTCACAATTCTCAAATATGCTCATTTCTTTTTCTTTTTAAATTCCACTTCCTCAAACTCTGTTTATAAAGTGCCAAGTGCTTCGAGAGCCTTTTGATTCTTCAAATATGTGGATTAAGCCTAACCTTTGTTGTGACTTTTGCTAGCATTTACAAGGATGTGCCTTTGATTGTTATAGGAAGTTGCCATGAAAAGGCAGAAGAGAAGCACAAACATCTGGCGTCTTCTGCTTCCAGCTGTCCTGCACATCATCTCACCTCATCTTTCAGCTTCCATGCTGAAACATCATTTCCCTGGGAAAACTTACCTGCCTTCCCTTGTGTCCAGTAGTCCGTTCAGATAAGCAGAGGCATCATTCCCTCCATAATGGAAGA
Organism: Coracias cyanogaster; assembly: GCA_033124195.1. Taxonomy (NCBI): domain Eukaryota; kingdom Metazoa; phylum Chordata; class Aves; order Coraciiformes; family Coraciidae; genus Coracias; species Coracias cyanogaster. Next base: position 56,924 of record JAVSBS010027656.1, read on the forward strand.
ATTTGGGAAGAAGTTTAGTTTGAAAACCCCTAAGTTCTAGTTGGATCTAAGTGTAGATTTAAAATTTTATACCTATATCTGTTCCTGATTTTGCTTCTTCACAAACTGTTGCATTTACACTAGCAGGGAATATGGGCTATGCCACACTGAGAGAATTGTGGCTTGACACAGATGCTGAAATGTGTTTAGGACTGCTGTCTCTCTTTGAGCTACCGAAATGGTGAAAGTGAGCTGTTCATTTTGGTGAATACTTTAGTTCCTTTGAGCTTTTTGTCTGTTGGTTTCCTTAACATTACACAGTATTTGAAAACTCTTCTTTCTGCTTGAAATCCAGTTTGAGAGAGTCATCCTTATTTTCATTTTTGTTTTACAGTATATATTTTTATAAAATGTGGCCACAACCAGCTTATGTTCCAAATGGCCTTGTTTGCTCTTGAACATAACCAGGCTTCCAAGATAATGACAACCATCAGGGTACTCTGAGGGATAATTTCTTTTAGGCATTTAAAGAGAGACTGTGCAGTAAGAGGTTCCAGTGGAAAGCTAGAAATCTGTTAAAGGATATTTGTGATCACCTATCATAAATTTCTCCACTTTGGCCCCAATTTAGAAATGCTTGTATATGCTTTCACTTTTATGTATTTCAGGTAAAATCCAATCCACAAGGAAGTCAGTGTAATTTTCACTGAAAGTGTCAGTGTAGTAAGGAGCAGCACTGAAGTTCATTGAACTTGGAGTGCTATCATTGCAGATAGTGTAACTCTGAAGTTAAATAGTGTTGACAGTTCATGCAACTTAAGGATTTGCTTTTCCTTTTTGGTGCAGAAATCTTTACAGGTAATTACAGCCTCAGTTCCTTGAACCTATAGAGTGCTGTTTACAAGAACGCCAAGATAAAATGTCTCTCTGCATTTGCTCTAAACTGTATCTTACTGTAGGTTTATGTCTGTCTAAAATGCTAAATGTCACTACTTCATGTCACTATTTATAAAATAGATTAAATCTGTGTTAGTAACTGATATGTCTAGTTAGGCTGAAATTACAAGAAAAAATTACTAAAGCCCTAATATATCTTTAGTTATCTTTTTGTCCAGTAGCTAGTTCATGTCCAAAAGTGCATCCTCAGGTAGCACCTGTGCCCAGGCATGCCCACACTGAAGCATTCCTGCATTGTGCACTTGGCCAACCCTTAAAATGCATCAGTTAAGTAGCTTATTACAACAGGATAATTTAGTTTCTCTCTAGCATTGTTTCTGTCCAGAAGGTTATGGTGAAATAGATACCCTTAGAAGGATGAGCATACTGATAATTGCAGTTACCTTTATTCTTTGTTTTGTGGTGCAGCCATTTATTGTATCTTTTTTTTTTTTAATATGGGAAACTTGTTAGGCCACAAAATTATTCATTACAGAGCATATAGTTATATAGGATCTTAGTATAACCAGAGCATGAGCCTGCTGCTGTGGTATAAAAGCATATATCATAACGACTCCCTTTTCTGTCTGTATAGATATTGAGCAACCTGCTTTAGTGGACTCTACATGGAGTAGAGGGAGTTAAACTAGCTGATCTCCAGAGGTGACTTCCAACTTTAATCATTTCGTGAAATAAATGCAGGTATCATCATGAAGTAATATATCAAGAAAAAAATTGACCCTCTGATTGCTTGTAATATGTACTTCTTTGGACAATGTGTTACTTAACAGTCAAACAAGGTGTTTTAAGATGCAAAATTGAAAAGGGAACATATGAAACATGAAACACAAAAGGAAGAGTTGGCAGATACTGTCTTCATTATGCAACATAAAATTCTCTGTTTCCTTTGAAATGCAGATTTTATTTAAAAGAGGAAGAAGAGAAGCAGCATTTAATTTATATTCAGGTTGATGTGATTTTTTTTTAAAGAACAGATAAAATGCATTAGAGGAAGGGTATGTGCTAATTTTAGGCTTGCACAGACTGTCTCTTGAGCTGCTGGAAAGTATCATTGGTTAATTTTTAGCAGTCTTCATCACTTAGAAGTGTTGCAGCTTGAACCAATTGTTATTCGGTCACTTCATAATTGCAGCTAACTTTATTCAGAAAGGGGGACACTGCTTAGTGTGTAATTCAGAGTTATAAGAGGAATACAGCAAAAAATATCCATTATTCTAAACTGAGTTATGATACGATGATATTGTCATTAAATAGAGTTATACCAGTGTTTAATTTGGGACACTAGCTAGCTGGCTAAATAGTTTCCTTGGCTTTTTTAATTTACATTCACTCTTATTGTTGGTGAGAGTGGTAAACCTGGCTGCGGTAAGTCAGTGCATGAGAATTAAATCATCTCCTTTTTCTCCTCTCCTTTGGAGCTTGTAATGTACCTTCAACCTCTCTGCTCATACTGTTCCTCGAGTTCAGTTGTTTGGTCTTTGTCACTGTGAGCATTTATTTAACAATTATTCAGAGTTCAGGTTAGTGAAGTGCTAACTAGGTAAATTCTGTGGCTAGCACAATACATGTGTTTCCTTCAAGCTGGGCTGCAGATTCTGATTTGTGTACTACACTTTCTTTGGTTCTTTGGTACCACTAAAGAGGTTGTTGTCCCCAGCTGTTTAGCACTTCTTTCCTCTCCACAATATCCCTTTGATTACTGCTTCTCCACTCTGATACTCCAGTGAGCACATCCTAACCTGCTTCAGTCAACACAAGTTGAGCTGGGCAAATTTACCGTTTTTGCTAACCAGGCTCATTTTGACTGAAAAAAGTCACAGACTTATCTGCCTGAGGATATCTCAGGGTGCAGTATTCTGTACTGTGAAGGGAGCGTAACAGAAGACAGAGGTGGGATATGGGGGTTGTCACAGCAAAATCTGAACATAGTGCTTAACGCTTGGCAGTATCTATGCTGTCATCCAGGGATAGGAAGTGATTTTCAATGGTGAATTGCTTATAGGTGTCTGTAACTCAGGTAGGAACAAGATTCTTCTGATTTAGCTGCAGCTAAGATACACACGTTCTTATTGCTGATATACTTTTAAGTAGTGTTGGCAAATTCTGTGCTCTCTTTCTTCTCTAATTTCCCCATCTGTAAAATGGAATGATACTTAACTCCCATGAACTTTGTTGGAAATGTTGGTTTTGGGTTAATAAAGTACAGAGATACTACTACATCTGCTGTTGTGCTGAAAAATAATTCTGTTCCATAAAGTGGGCATTACATACATGAGTTTATCTAAAACCAGAAATTTTTATTGAGAAGAATGCTTTAATAGTGTTTGAAATTAAAATACTGCTTGTCTCCTACAGCTGTCTTTGGAGAATGAAGTATTTCAGTGAATATAGGAAACATTTGCTGTCCCATGTCTTTGCTAGGTTTCTGCACAAAATCAAATGTAAGTGTTATGATTTTATGTAAAACAACAATGAAAGATGGAGAAGAAAGAAATATGAGTACACGACACAGTAACAGCAACCAAGGGCTTGCTGTCTTGTGAAATTTTAGTTCTGGTTTTATATTGCTTTTTTTGTTTTGTTTTCAACTAAGGGCAAGATAGGGAGGTTATTTTTAGGATACACATGCACAAATGTAGGATTCCTGGTCATTAGAGTCTGCTTGGGTAATACCGCTGGATTCTATAATAATTTTTTAATGACATCTGTTCTCAGTACAACAGAGTAGCAAATAACACAACAGTGAAAAGAAGCCGTTATATTCTCTACCAAGGAAATCAGATTCTTTTTCTCAGATAC
>JAVSBS010027657.1:0-11237 GCA_033124195.1 Coracias cyanogaster
CCACAGATGTCACCCATGCAGACAATAAAAAAAACAAAACAAAACAAAACTAAGAAACTCTACTGAAGGAAAGTATGGACTGACAGATGGTGTTAGGTGATTGCTTGTAAACAAAGGAGTTCCTCAGAACCACTGAAGTTGCTATACAACTTAGCCTATATATCTCACATAGCAATGAAGCATGACTTATGTCTTGCTGTATTCTACTTGCAAAATAAAAGTGAACTGGTAGGAACTTGCTGTTTCGAAGGCAAGGAAGACAAGTTCACCCATCATTCCCAGATATACAGGCATTCAGATTATGCGTTGAGATAAACACCAGTTTGATCCGTATGGCAATTCTACACAGCAATCCAACTTCTCAAAGCAAAAAAAAAAAAAATAAAATAAACCCCAATACATTAATCATCCCAAGTGTACACTAAGCAGAGTCTGACAGGCTCTGCTATAATCAGTCATGAGAAGAAACAGAAATGCAGTGGCAATTTTCTATTTTGGAGTAACAGGCAAGAAAACAGACACAAAAAATTCCAGATAGGCAATTCTTCCACCAGAAGAGTGGTCTCAGTGGACAATCTTTTAAAAGAAACTACAAATGCTCCTACATCTAAATTGCTACTTTGCAAATAACTAACATTTATAATGCTACAACCTTTTCCTTCTCCGCAAGAGCCTTTTCTGCATCTATACGAATTCCATCTTCTTCAGAGTCTGATTCTGGAGATACAGAATCATGAGTACTATCTTCTTTATCAAGTTCTTCAAGTATTTTATCCTGAAATCAGATAAAATAAACTATTAGCTTAATTATAATTTAACAATGCAAAATAATACAAGCAAGACTTAAGAAGCATTAGTGTGTTTTTAAAAATTTCTACTGCTTAAGTCTTCTTTACTAAGAAGTATTCCACACTTCCCAAATGAGAGATCTATCCTCTAATACTGCCAGCTGTGTTCGGTCTTACATTCTACTAGAATTATGACCTTTTAATAGGCCTATCCTTAAACAATTTTTTTCCCCTTAAAGTCAAATTCAATCTGCTGGGTAAAAGCAAAGTCAACAGAAAACTAAAGTATTTTTCAATATTCTAAATTTTAAACACCTAACCTTATCTGGAGAATGCTACATGGTATGTTCATAGACTACTCAGCGTAGGAAGATAGCAACTTCTGGACTGAACTCTCAACACTATAAAAAAATCTTATCTAAAACAGAATCAGCTGGGGACAAGATTTAGGTAACAAGCAAAATATTCTGACTCACCACATCAAGTTTTCCCCATGCTTCATAATCGTAAGACTTGATCTTGTTTTTCTTGTTTTCCTCTGTGGTTATCTTTGAAGGGACTTTACTTTTACTTTTCTTCTTTTTCTTAAAACCCTTGTTTCGAATTGGTGGCAAATTCTAAATTGAAATAAGTAATTTATTATAAAAGAGATGTGTGAAAGTCACTTGTATTGAAGAACCTATAGTACCTATACCTAGATTAGTATCTATCTACTGGCTAGTTTTATTACAGAAATCCATCCAGCATACTGTTGTCAGGAAGTCTATAAAACCACTAAGGACAGCAAGTACAAATCTTGCAAAACATAGTAATAGCAAATATTACAGTCATGATGTAGAGATAAGTTTTAGAACACTCTCTGCAGAATGTCACTGAAGTATAACATCAATACATTAAAAGTCAGCAATAAATAATACTGGTGCTGCAAATAGAAATATTGTCTTCAATCTACCAGGAACTGATTAAAAATTTACTGGCCACATCGCCTTCAGAGGCTACCACCCCACAGCGCTGCTGGTGGGACAGTTTACAGGGGATTCTTTGGTCTGCTTCAGATGAAGAACAAGTCAGCTAGGTTAGCTCATACCTTCTATTTAGATATTTTAAGTCAACACATCTAGTTTTGCCAAAATAAAAAGTAATCACTATAAACACTATTACACAATGAATAACTGACTTCATATTGACACTGGACTTGTAATTTTTACCTCTTCTGGGACACCACTCTGCTTCCTTAGTTCAGAATCCACTTCTTTAATATCTTTTTCCCAGCTCTCCAATTCTCTCATAAAATCCTGCAGCTCTTCAGCATTTTGCTTTATTTGCAGCTGTAGCTCTAACGCTTTATTTGGTGCAGTCATTGTAACCTGCCAAATTTCAAGGAAAAAACTTTCTAAAGAGAATCTGAAAGGATGCAGTGAATGAAACAATCTGTTTCAAAATTAAGAAGCCTAACTTACATGTAAGACAGGCTTCCCAATAGCACAGTAGGAACATTATATACTAAGACACTAAAAAGAAACGCAATTTAAAAGTCCTCAAAAAAAATAACAGGAAGTTAAGTTATTAAAATAAAACCAAGCATAACATAAACAAATCATGCTTTCCTAACGAAATGTAAGGTAAAGCATCCAACAGATCAATGAAAATCCTGAAAATAGTAAAATGGTGATCCTTGTTTAAAGCAATTTCTGCAGTTTCCCACATGACATAATGTAGAAAACTTATACACTAACATCTAAGTCTTAACCAAAACATAATGAAGAGATACATGCTGTCTTGTATCTGAACAGAAACAAGACATCTGACAAACCAACCCCAAAAGCACTTTCAGCCCCTACAAGTAAGTACACTTAAATACACAGGCATTTTAGCACAGGAACAAGTAAAAACATGAGGCGTTTTATTATGATGTCTAATGAACTGCAAGTACAGAATATTCCTTGAATATGCTCTTTATACACATCTATAGCCCTCCAAGTCCCTAAAATACTGTTTAATAATTAATAATACTTGATAGTCTTCATATATTTTGTTGTCTTAGTGTCACAGAAATATCAAGTCACAAGTAAAAAATAGCCATAAAAAATTTATTGGTTACAAATCAGAAGAAAAACCCACCATATTTCTACAGTCCATAGCACAAAAAGCTGAAAGGATGAAGCAAACATATTTTTAAAACAATTGCAATTAAGTAATTCATGATGAATTAAATATAGGCTTAGACAAAGAAAGCTATGAATGGCTGATAATTATCATCTCTTGATGGAAAGCTTCAGGATCAGTTATAATCCAGATATAAGGGTAAATAAGATACTTACAGACAGTACACAAAAAAATTTTAAGTGAGAAAAAATATTTTACCTATTTTTAACAGTCAATAAAACAATAACTTAATAGTATAGAAATATAAAAATTTATGGGCCAAACAAAGCTAACGACTTCAGCAGTACAATGTGCTACCGTAATTATAGACAAAAGTCTCATAAAAGATGGCAAAACACACTGCATGATTACTAGTGAGCTAATGATACCAAAGCAGAAATGTTTTTCCACCTTCAGGAGTAAGCAGTTGAGTAGATGCCTGCTGCAACAGTTGTGCTTCTCCCAAGTTTATACATAGCTGGTAAGACACACTTAGCAACATATTTTTCCTAAAGTCTTCTAAATATTTGGTCTACCCAAAACAAGGTGGAAAGACATTTAGGTGAAGGCAAAAATACCTATTTTTCATCACATTTCCAATATAGGTGTTTATTATCTTTTTTCCACCTACAACTGTTGCCTCACACTGAACTGTCTCTGCAATATTTAGCCAGTGAATTCCATAAAACAAGGGCATGGACACACCAAAGATTCCATACAGCCTAGTACACACACCCTGGCCAGTGGTACCTAGAACAAGGTGCTTCAAAAGACACAGAAAACTACGCTGTGATCTCTTAAACTTTTCTCTTTGCTATAATCGACTGAATAACACTCTTACACATCTGAGAATCTAATATTAAATGTAGCTGTTTAGTTTTCTGGTGTTCTAAAGAATCTTGCACAAGCGTACAGCGTAAGCCTGCTCCTGTTACCCACTACCCTAACACTGCTTGCTGCATACGGTTTAGCAACGACCTTAATCCACGCGTTGACAGAAGGCTTCGTTCCAGTACAGCTTTAGCTCCCCTTTAAGGCAGTTTTATTTGAGTCTCAACGCCAGGGTCTTCCTTCCAACCCCCAAGGGCTGCCTTGTCCCGGCGGGTCCACGGCGGAGCAGCCGCATTACCCCGGGGCCTGGCCCAATACCCAGCAGCACCGCAGGCCCGCCCTGGGGGCGATCCCCACGCCGGCCGCAGGAAACCGGGCTGACGCCGAAGAGGGCCCTGAGGCCAAGCCAACCGGCCTGATTTTCCACGCCTGCTTCTCCACCGCCTCGGAGCTACAAACGACGCCCTTCGCACCAGACCCCGCGGAGACCCTTGTCCCGTCCCGCCGCGGTCTCACCTGCGCCGGCTGCCGGCTCCCGCCTCTCACCGCAGCCGCCACCTGCCGCCCGCCGCCCTCGGCCGAGCCCCCTCCCAGAATGCAGCGCGACCCCGCAGCAGGACAAGCCCCGCGCCCCGGCAGCCCCTGCGGCGGCGGAGGCAGCGCACGCGCGCACAGCCCTGCGCGCCGCCTTGGCCACGCCCCCCGCGCGTCACGTGGCAGGCAGCTGGCCCGCTGATTGGCGCCGCCGCGGCCCTTCCCCTTTGCCCCGCCGCCGCGGACGGTGGCCGGCAGGAGCGGGGGGCCGGCCATGGGGCAGGGGGAGGCTGCCTCGCCGCCGCCGGCCGACGAGAAGGCGGTGGGTGGGGAGGAGGAGGAAGATGACTTCGGTTACCGGCTCTTCCCGGACCGGAACAAGAAGCCGCAGAGCTTCCTGGTCCGCAGCTTCTTCACCTTCCACAACAGGTGCCAGGTGATGCTGAGGATGACACTGGAAACGAGTAAGCGCTTCCGTGTATCCCGGCGGGCCGGGGCCCGGGCCTGGCGCAGCGGAGGGCGCCCCAGGTGGAAGCGGGGACGCCCGTGGCCCCCTTGCCGCGGCTTGCAGTGGTGACCTTGGGGCGCGGGGTCTCGATGCGGGAGCTGCCCTTCTTCCGCTGCCGCTGCCCCCGTCCGTCCCCTCACCGCCCCCCCCGCCCCGGGGTTGGTTGGACAGGGCCCGAGCAGTTGTCAGGGTAGAGCTGCTGCTTGAGCACGCTGCTTTTCGGCGAGACAAAGAAAATACTATTTCAAAAGTGGCTGTGTGTTGTTTTTTTTTCTTATCAGAAGGTTCTTCCCTTGAGAGGATTTGTCGATTTATGGTTGGTTTGTGCCCTTTTCACTATGTAACGTTGACTGTGAATGTCATGAAAACAGTGGTCACTATAGGATACTCTATGCCTAGTACTAATAAAATAATGTCAGAATTTACTTGATTTCTGAATAGCTTTGTGTATATCATCATTCTATATCACTTCTTATAGCCTGAGCTATAACAGGTGCTAGTTAACTACTGCAAAGTATGAACTTGCATGGGTATTACTCTTTTTTTTTTTATTTGACTGTGTTTATATTTTGATTATAGATGACTTTCAAAGCTTTTGTCTAGAGAAATTGATTGCAGCAATATCTTTCTAGATCCATATGCTCAACTCCTTCTTGAGGCTATGAAGCAATCTGGGTGGTATGTAAATTAATTCATATTGTTCTGTTTGGCAACATCACTATTACATGGTGTTACTGATCTTTTTCAAGTTCTCTGTAACTGTTTGTTTGGGCCTTTCAGCACTGTCTTCAATGACCGGCACTTTTCTTGTGAAAACTGTGATGGCTGTGTCGGTGGAGGTTTTGATTCTGCCACATCTCAGGTAGATATTAGACATTTTCCCCTTTCAAAGGACTACAGTTTTTTATCCCTAGTGTTTTATGACTACAACTAAATATACTACTCCTGATACCTGAATTCATCATGAAAATGAGAGAAATGAAAGTTGTTCCATAGTATTAGAACTAGTACACTGCAGAATGATGAGGCTGTTAATGTTGCAATAGACGGATCTAAAGAGTCTGAGTGCTGTAGTGCTGGGTTTCTGAGAGGTAAGGGAGATGTTGAAACTTGGAAGGAAAACCTCTGTCTTTTCTTCTACAGATTGTTCTGTGTCAGAACAACATTCGCCAGCAATCCCATATGAACCGGGTGGTCACACATGAATTGATTCATGCTTTTGATCACTGCCGTGCACATGTTGACTGGTTTAAAAATGTCAAACACTTAGCATGTTCAGAGGTAAGTTAAAATGCTTCTAATGTTGTCATTATATTAATTGCTTCTAGTTATTAGGGATGCTTCATGTTTAAAAAGACACAATGTTACACAGACTTCATTTGGTTTAATCCTGTTACTACATTTTGCCCTTTCTGTCAGATCAACCTAAATAGTTTCATTCAGAAAAAAAATACTTAGTTTTCACAAATACTGTCAGCATCATATTGAGTAGAATGCAATCACTGTGAGTGTAGCCATAACAAGAAGTGTTTGTTAACAACTGAGAGTTGTTAGAGTTGAAAACACATTCACACATTAATCAAATGTTTATAGGGTTCTTTTTCTTCCCTGCAAATCTTGATATGTTGGGTAGCTACCACAGTAGTATGGTAACCTTATTTTTGTTTAGTTTTTTTTTATTAACAGCAAACTTGTCTTTTCTATAACATACGTTTTTTCATTAACTGTGATGTTGCTAATAGTACACTTTAATTATGGCTTCATGTCCTTTTCAGAGGACATAGGAATTTGCTACTTGAAAGGCCTTAAAAATTAATTCATTAGAAGGTGAAGTTAAACTGAATGCAGGCCAGTAAGCATTCCTCTTGTGTGCATGACTCGTGTATTCACATGCTTTTAGGTGATTTCTGATGTAACCCATATCGCTTGATCACAGAAAAACTTACCCCTATGATTAATATTACGAAAGTATGTTCTTGTGACTGTGTGAATTAGATAGCTTTTTAACTTGTTAAAAAATACCTAAAATGATGTTATAGTGGAATTGTTTTGGCACTGGTTTGTTTTTTTTTTTTGTATGTGGGGTTTTGTTTGTTTGTCCAGGTGATTTTAATAACATTTCCAGACTTAGATGGAAAAGCTTAAATTTATATTTAAATTCATATTTGCTGTGGAAGAGAGTCACAGTCACATATTATCTTTATCTTTTCATAGATAAAACTTAATGAAGTAACCTTATATGGTATTAGTAAAGCCATTCTATATAATTGTGGAGGGTTAACCTTGGCTGGCTGCCAGACACCCACCAAGCTGTTCTCTGAACTCCCCCTCATCAGTAGGATGAGGGAGAAAAAATAAGATTAAGAAGCTCATAGATCAAGGTAAGGACGTGGAAGTCACTCGCCAATTACCATCATGGGCAAAATACATTTGACTTGGGGAAGATTAACTTTTTTTTAATTGCAAATTAATGGCAGAGTAGGATAATGAGAAATAAAAAGAAAAATATCTTCCCCTCCCACCTCCCCTTCTTCCCAGGCTGAACTTTGCTCCTTCATTTTTAGTCTTTTGTCCCCTTCCTCACAAGCGGCACAGGGAAACGGGGGCTGCGGTAATTTCATAACACTTTTGTGCTCCTTCCTCTTCATGCTGCTCCACTGCTCCAGTGTGAGGTCCATCCCATGGGTTAGAGTCCTGCTCCAGTGTGGGTCTTTGCCATGTGCTACTGCTTTTCAAGACCTGCTCCAGCTTGGGTCCTTTCCACACCTTACAGACCAGGAATGGACTGCTGCAGCGTCAGTCCCTCATGGGTCACAGTTCCTTCCAGAAAACCTGCTCCTGTATGGGCTCCCCATGGGCTGTGGCTTCCTTGAGGGCATATCCAGCTGCTCTGGCATGGGGTCCTCCTTGCACTGCCGTGTAGATATCTGCTCCACTGTGTTCCTTCACAGGTTACAGGGGGACAACCTGTGTCACTATAGTTTTCTCCACAGTGGCAGGGGAATCTCTGCTCTGGTGCCCAGAGCACTTCCTCCCCCTCCTTGCTCAGCAATCTTGGTGTCTGTAGGGCTGTTTCTCTCATGTTTTTCTCACTCTTCTCTTTTATATATAGGTGCCATAATGTGTTTTTTAATATCCTTTCTTAAGTATGTTATCACAGAGGTACCACCAGCACTGCTAATGGGCTCAGCTTTAACCAGTGGTGGGTCCGTGTTAGAGTCAGCTGAAACTGGAGCTGGCTCTCCCTAGCATGGGGGCAGCCCGTTGTCTTCTCTCACAGAAGCCATCCCAGCAGGGTCCCTGTGGTAAACATCTTGCTACGTAAACCCGGTACAATAATTCAGAATTTTTAAAGTATCATTTTTTTTTTGTCTAAGCATTTACACGGTACAGAAAAAAGCGCATAAACCTCAAACATTAAAATTAGAGAACATGTATAAAACAAGATTGTGCTTGTTCTTGCTCTTGTTGAGATTGTTTCCTACAGGTCTTCTGATACTTACTATATGGTGTTTACAGTTTTTATGATCAGCTTTTTTAATTCTTACATTTAATATTTTCCACGCATTTGTTCTCACTGGTACTTAATTAAAGGAAGTTTAGTTTTAGTTACATTTCCTAACTGAGGGTATAGGATGTGGAACAGTTGGCAGAAAAAAAGGAATTACAGTGCACTGGACAAGACAGTTAGCAAGCTAAAACATACATTCTTGTTTAAATGTGGTTTTTCCTAAAGGATGTGGGTTACTGCTTTTCTGGGTATTACAACTGTAGTCTTTGAAAGGTAACTGCCTTCCCTTCCAGCTCTTCTATTGGCTTCTGATGTGGATTGGGGAGAATATGACTTTCCATGTTCTAGGAGTTCATATGTGTGTGTGTACGTGTTATGTATGTGATATCTTTTGCTCATTCATTTAAGCTTTGGAAATATGTGAGACTTGGTCCCTGAAGAAGCTTACAGGTTCTTTAATAATATTTTGCAGCTCATTGAGGCTGAGAGGGTTGTGATAAAGGGTAATGTGTACTGAGTAAGAAGCCCTGGATTATTCCTTACCAGCAGTTACCAGAAAGATATTGAAGACAAAAAATTTTTATTGCATTTTTTATTTTTATATTTCCATGTGTTTCTCTAATCATGCATCTTTTTTTTCCACAATAGATTCGAGCTGCTAATCTGAGTGGAGACTGTACACTGATGAATGAAATAGCCAGGTTTAAATTTGGATTAAAGCGACATCATCAGGTAAAGACTGTAGATGTTGAAGTCTACTGATTTGTTATGAGCTATCTTTGCCTGCTTCATCTCTGCCTTCGATGCTTTCATAGCTGAAAACATCAGGGAAAGAAGTAGATGCCATGGAGTTACTGCTTTCCCTTTAATGATTCTTGATAAATTAGTTTTCCATCCTGTTATTTTTGTTCAAGTGGAATTCCTGAATACTTAGTCATATTGTAGAGTATTGCCACTGACAATGGATGGTTAATAACAAAAAAAAACCATGGTTTGTGGGAAATGTAGTGGGAATACCTCATGCACTGTAAGTGGGTAAAACTCTAGAAAGTCTTTGAAAACTGGAGGAAGGAGAATGACAGCAGCTCCGAATAGCAACCTGTGTTAGGTCTTACAGGAATTATTTTTTTTTTTAATAGTAATGAAGACTTCAGGTTGAGTCCCAGCTATTTGCTCATGTTACAGTGGCAGTTAGCTTGTAGCTGGGGATGTTTACATCTTTCTTTTATTTTTTAGTAGGCAAACTGTGTAACCAGAAGTTAACATAAAGAGAAGGCCAGTAGAGAAGTAATTCCTTTATGGTTTATAGCATTTCAATTGGAAATGTACTAGCTAGTATTTATGTCTGTTTCTTTCTGAGATACTTTCTCTTGTGTCCAAGTCAAGTTGTACAAATACCCACAACATTCTAAGGAATGTCTTTTACTTCTAGTTTATTTGCAAGTGGAAAACTAAACTATGTAGTTAACACAGGTTGGAAAAAAAATGTAATGCTTATTACTGGCATTATTTGACCTCTGTGATACAAAGTTATTGCATAGGTAGTAAGATTAAATATTTGACAAAATCTGGAAAAAATTATTTATACTAATAATGACAGATTTTTATTTTTCTAATACCTAATTCCTACTTTAGACTTGTGTACGAGACAGAGCAATTCGTTCCATTCTGGCTGTTAGAAAAGTTAGCAGAGAAACGGCAGAAAAAGCTGTGGATGAAGTTTTTGATGCCTGCTTCAATGATCTGGAACCTTTTGGAAGAATCCCGCACAGTAAAACAGATGCAAAACGTGCTTATAGAGACTTTCAAAACAGAGATCGCTATAATGCTAATTTGTAACGGAAAAAAAATGTGAAAAATTATGTTAATATCTGTTCTGTAACATCTGGAGTTACAGTCTAAGCTCACAGTGCTGGTGGAAAGAGCAATTTTATCAAATGTATTAATTAATTTTGTAAGCTTTTTCCAGGAGTCAACTTCTGTGGAAGTAAGCAAAGTAAATGAACATGACTAAAAACCATGTTTCCTCACCTGTTATTCCAGCGAGATGACTTAGTACACCAAGTGACTTGTCAAATAATGATCTGCACATTTCAATGCACATTTAATTCTGCTCAATCTGACTAGGACTAGGTTTCTAAAAGTTTTGTTGTTACGAAATAAATCTTTTCATAAAATCTTCACGTTTCACCCATCTTTGATACATAGGCATAAACTTGATGATCTTCATCAGTCCATTTTAAAAGATGATCGTCTGAACTCCAGCTCTTGGTTCTCAATTTGATAACTGTGGTTAAACCCAAAACTTAATAAACTGTCACATTTGTTTTTTGATCACCTCCTGAAGCTCTTGGAATTCCAGCTTCTCTAATACTATCTCTACAGGTACATAAAAACCCCTTGGCTTTTTAGGAATTTGACCGACCATTCTTCTTACCAAATCAAACCTACAAGCTGGATAAGCATTGGTGAGACTGTCCACCAGATTGAGTTTTGCTCAAAATGTTGGTGTAGCTTATGGTCTCTTTCCTATACTTTTTAGGTGGGTAAGTCCATCTGAAGAAATCAAGAAGCTGCTAGCTTCATCCTAAGTCTGAGAGCAGCTGTCTCATTCTGTTATTTCCAAATATAAGGTATTACAATCATTGTCACGGATGCAAGAGAGCCACATTTTCTTATCTTTCTTGAAATTAAAGGTGCAGTTCAGCCACAGGTACAGTTCACTGATGGAATGGAGATGTTGGTGCCCAGTCAACTTTTTGTAGGCATAGCTGCTGTACCAGTGGATCCAGACTCATGGGAAATTTAGTTCCACAAAAGATTAGATGGTGCCCTTGTTTCATTTGAAGAGCAAAACATTTTCAACAGGCTTTCAACTTCATAGCATGTCCAGGTCTGAGTAGTGGTGGCAGTGTCAGTT